>CALYCR020000712.1:0-12708 GCA_944470395.2 Schistosoma turkestanicum
AAATTTTAGATTATAAATTAATTCAATAAACAAATGTTCATTTATTCGACTATGAACTATACACTGTTTGTACGAAATAGCTAATGTTACTAACCGAATGCTTAAGCGAAAGGTGTGTTTAAACTTATGACCTATTAGTTGAAAGATAATACTAATATCACTACATAACAAAACTACTTAAAACTTACAAAGTCCTGGTAGGGCCAAGAGAAGTTAAAGTACACACTCTTGCTGGAAATGCTCACAAATGGTTACGATTATGCAGCCACTGTCAGAGAAGTTCTACTCAATGTAGGACTACTAATATAGGAGCGTATCTTCTTACGATGGATTAAACATGTAGGTTAAAGGTGCAGGGAGTGGTTCTCTAAGAAAACTATCTTAGTAGATTCTAGCACCCGAACAGTATTCCAACCCAAATACAAGTCTAATAATTTGTGTGGCCTCATAAATATTTAGGTGCCAATTTGTTACAATGTTTATGTATTTAAGTAAATAAATAATTAAAATATATCTAGTGTTAAATGACTTACTTCAGGAGGAATAGAAAAAGGCGCTTGAGCTTGAAATGGCCATGCATTCGAACTAAGAATCATGATGTTGAAGTCAGCTACAGAAAAAATGTATATGAAATATTTAAAAGAAAATTATCGAGCATCTTTATAGATTGATGATAACCGATTAAAAAGTGAGAAAAATAATAAAACTATGATAAAACTGTAGCTGGTGCCTTGACGGGGTGGTTAGACTTGACTATCGTGATAACCCAATCGAGCTATATTGATTGGAACATATGTTCCTGAAGGTTCTTCCATGCCAGGCAGGTCGATTGGAGAACGATGAGATTAACAGCAGTTACTCAAGGTCTGAGGGCGAAGTTGTACTGCTGACTGTAGAGGGGTTTGACAGTAGTAAGTTGTTTCCCTCGGATAACCAGCATCTGCAGTGATGCCGTCTTCTCACAAGGAAGGAAGGGGTCGGAAAAGGTTGACCCTAGAATGTCACATCATATCTTACGCCGCGGATTTCCTTCCCTGGTGGTAAGGCATTTTGATGGGCGGTGCTAACACCTCGAAAACTTCCCATAAAAATCCGCGCCTGACCTACCTCAAGCAGTTTTCCCTTGGGCTCTAGGGTCACGCTAATCTACTTTCCTTTTTTAGTACCTCAAGGGACACCCATAGTGTCTGCAACCGGGAAGTGAAATCCGCCCTGATACCCGTAAAAGCACATGAGACTAATGGATTCTACAAGAAACATGTCATATAGTTAAAACTTTACTTTCAGAGATTAACGAATTCCATTGCTCCCTTAATTATTAATTCATCAAGTGATATCTCTCACTGATCATTATTTATTTTATAGATCTGAACATGTTATCATCATAACTAAAATTACCAAATATCTATCCTCCTATTATAGCGCTAGTTTTTAATAACAGTTTGTTTTCCATGTGATTTTACGTCATGTATTCAAAATTTTTATTTTTGTGAATAATGTTCTCATTTTTTGTTTTAGCTGTGTACAGAGATTTATCATATTCAAACAAAAAGAAAAAACTTTAATTCATTGGTTTAAAAAAAACTATTGAACCGTGATCATCAATCAACACTATTTATTTATAAAACGAAGAAAATACAGTGAAATGAATTTGTACATAGACAGTTGAAAAAATTAAACAATATATGTGTAAAGCATAACGATGCATTGGAAGAGAAAGTGAAGTTCCGTTACAGAAGAAATCATTTTTATAGTGTATGTTGTATTCAATGATGTTGTTCAGACATAAAAAAGTACATGCACACAGAAAAAAACTTTCTTTGTAAAATGTTATCAGAACGTATTTGAAGCAATTCATTAGAAAATACAAATCTATAATGAAGTTTCATCCAGAAGTGTTTATGAACAGCTGTCTACGCAAAATACTTCGGATTCGTTCGCCAAACACCATTAGCAACAACTTAATGTGGGAGAGAACAAACCAGATTCCAGTGAAGGAGGAAATCAGAGAGAAGCTGTAGAGTTGGTGGATAGGACACACACACTACAAAAAGCACCTAACTGCGTCACGAGACAAGCCCTCACTCGGAACCCTCACGGCAAAAGGAAAAGAGGAAGGCCGAGGAACACATTACGCCGAGAAATAGAGAAATATATGAGAAGAATGAACAGTGATTGGACAGAACTGGAAAGGGAAGCCCTGGATAGAATAGGTTGGAGAAAACTGGTGGGCGGCCTATGCTCCATTGTGGGTAACAGGCGTAAATAAGTAAGTAAGTAAGTAATATTGAAGTTAGGCATCAACAGCACTGAATACCAGCTGTGGTCAATGTTCATGCGCAAGACCAAAGGTATAGTGGTTTCGATTTACCGGTAGCGGGAGTTGTGGACACGTACTGTTGATAAATGCCATACTAGGAAGAAATAGCTTTTCTAGTGTATCCAGGTTTCTAATGGTGGCCTAACATTCATTAATCAATACATGTTTTCAATGAAACTCAACAATTTTTTATAAAATCCTACTATCATGACAAATGTATGTATGTATGTATTCACATAGTGAATCAGAATTTTTCATGTGAACTACTTGTTAAACAACAAGTATGAATCGATTAATCATGAAATGTTATTTTAGTATGATTCTTAATTATATATAGTTAAATATTTTAAACAAGAAAACAGCATGTGATCAAATCATAGATAAATGTCAATCAATGAATATGGATATTAGAAGTGTCATTATAGGGATTGTACAGATTGTTGACTTTCACTGATATTAATGAATGTTAGAAGAACATCATTGGAAACCTAGACATAATGTGGTGCGCGCTACTTATAAGTAGTATATGACGTGAGTGAAAACGTAATGTCTGGCAGCAGAAGATGGGGAAAGATCGAGAAAGGAAGAGTTAGAACACAATGGAATTTGTATGAAACGCATGAATAGTAGTGACAATGGATTGATGTTTTGCAACAGGAACAATCCAGTTCGATATGATGAACTGATATTTTGCAAATTAACGATTTACGATATGGTTTTCTTATTTTACTGAGTAACTCTGTAATTTTCGTTAAATACAATCCGGTTGCCCCACGTGTGTTCTCCTTCATTACAATACTACTAGACAACCATTTCGTCTGTAGCATATGACTTAACAGTAAATGCACATTGACTTCCAGTGTTTCCAGGTTTCTCTAATGGTAATGTGGCCTAACATTGATCAATTCATGGGAAGCACGTTGTAAAGGTAAATTAATTTTAACTTTTAACCATTGTTTAAAATTGGCAATTTTATTTGACTGAATAAAATCTATGTAAATATTTTTTATGGAGATTATTGCTTTTACACATTAAAATCATCGATCAATCATTGTCAGACCACCTTTAGAAACCAGGAAGCACTGGACGGCCGTTTCGTCCTGGTATGGGACACATCAGCAGTGCGCATCCACGACTCCTGCACCTCGCAGGATTCGAATCCGGGACCTTTGGTCTTGCACGTGAACGCCTACCCTCTGGATCACTCGGACCGGCATCAAACGGTTTTAATGTCTAGCTCTGATTGATCTAAAGATTTTGCGCGATCTCACCCATTTGTTTTCGGTAGTTACTAACTACCTACACCCGACAGGGTTGAACTCCATTGGTCACGTATTCTCACTAGAACTCCGAGAATCTCCTCACGAAGCTAGTCATTAGTGAGCAAATTTTACGATTTTCCAATTAGAGCTGATGAGTCCCATACCAGGACGAAACAGCCGTATTTCAGTGCTTCCTGGTTTCTAATGATGTTTTAACAATGATTGATTGATGATTTCCATGTCAATATGATAAGTGGAATTTCCCAAAAATTTAGTCAGAAATGGGATTCTTTTTGTTCATGTAAGTTAAATAGTAAAAGTAAAAAATATCATATTAGAAAATTTATCCCATGATACATAATTTATTCTCTTACTTAGTAAACACACATCACATCAATGATAATTATTGGTTTGTTTTATTTTTTTTTGTTGAATACAACAATGTGGGATAAAAAATCAAATCAATACACATGATCAATAATATTGATAATAATAATAATACAGTTAAACACTAACTGTATACACTACACTACACTAAAGAGAATAACAGCCAAACAAACAAACAAACGACACTAGCAAATAAATGTCTTCTGGTGTGTGTGTGTGTTTTTCTCTCTCTCTCTCTCTGTCATGTTTTTATACAACAAGAATTCCATATGATTTGTTTTTATTGCATTCACAACACATATCAGACATTGTTTGTCCATGTGATTGAGAAATGGAATGTTACAAGGATGATACGATGATTATTATTATTATTAGTAAGTGAGGTGAATATGATTAAGAAATCATGATGTGCAAACACACACACACACACACACTGATGAGTAGTAGCATGAAGTTTAAACGACACAGAAAGAAAGAAAAAAAGAGGTTAAACCGGAAGAAACTGTTTTTTAAAATTATACATATTCTGATCTATGAACAGAAACTTAGGACGAAGGAAATTTAGTGCACCAGTGTGTATCAGTGTTTGTCTTTATTTTTTTGAATTTTTTAAGGTGAAAAATTCAAAGTAATTAACACATCGTCATTAGAAAGTTGCGGAGATTGTTGTGTTTTGTTTGTCACTGACATCATGAACTGATCAGTGTTAGACTGCCGTTGAAAAATCTTGAATTGATGGAAAGCCAGCCTACAATGCGCAGCCACATCCTCACACACAGGAATTGAATCAAAGATTTTTCACTTAGTAAACAAATGCCTAAACTGAACCAGTAGCCAACAACCGTGTTAATGTTTCAATTCAATCAATCCCTGATATTGAGCGACCTCATTCATTCTTTTTGGTGGCTACCTGCCTCACATAAAACACTGGTTAAACTCCACTGGTCAGAGCTTTTCACTAGATCTTGGGGAATTCCCACACGAAGCTAGTCACTAGTTAGTGCATATTGGGACTAGGTTTCTAATGGTGGTCTAACATTGATCAATTCATAATTTGAATAGTTTTTCAGATATTTACAGAGATAGTTTTTACATAAAGGATAAGTAATAAACATGTTTTCATTATATATATATATATATATATATATATATATATATATATATATATATATTTAGGATGCGTGTATAATTCACTTGTCTAAAATAGAACAATATTCTAAACAAGATGGAGAGACGATAATACTGTATTAAAATAAGTCACTCTGTTTGGTTACTGAAGTAAAAGCAAAAAATAAATCACTTTACATAATGTTTTATACTTTATGTTAGATCTTGTCGTGGAATTGTCAGTTTGAAGTACCAGTACTTCAATGTTAGTGTTACTGTACACTAGAATTATGAAGTACAGAAATAGAGACCAGTTTTGTACTCACTTCTTAACAACTAAGCGTCATACTAGTAGTCAGTTAACCGAAACAAAAAAATTAGTTTTGAACCTGAAACTTCAGAGATAAAACAAGTTGAATGTTCAAATTATTAGGTTACGGACATGTGCACACCTACTGACAGATACTAACATATACAGCCTAATACATTGATGGCACACTCACGGTAATGAGGAACGGTGACTGTTGAAAAAGAAAGTTGGATAAAAATGGTGATGTGCAGATCAAGAGATAAGGTAATAGTTGATTACATCACTGACTTTCCATGTAAGTCATATACACAAGCATTGATAGTTTCAGTTATTCAGAAGGTTATATGCAATGTAAAACCAAATGAATATGTGAATTAGTTCAAGCCGTCATTTTCACAGCAAGAGGAAATTACCACATTCAATATCAGAGCAGTATGAGTGGTGACAGTAGTGATGGGAAGATTAAGTATATCAAAATAAAACAGAGTATAATATTTCGACACTCAGTTTATAAGAAGAGGCTAAGAGTGAATGCATATGCACCACTGCAAACGATTTCGAGCCATGTCATTCAAAATCTCTAACCATTGATTATGATTATCACGCAGACTCCAATCAAGTAAACTGCATCTATTGACATGACGCAGTTTAATCATCAGTGGCTTGATGGACTGGCGTTACATTTTGGTTTGACCACCTCTAGTTTTCTTCCGATCTACCTCTACTCCAGAAATCATTGCCTATCGAGGTAGACGGTAGGTAGTTACGGAAACGTGACATATGTCTCAAGCACTTCAGCTGATGAAGATTCACTACCTCTTCAATCTATTTGCGTTTACTGTCCAATACCCTATTCATAATATAGGTACTGCTTACTCGGTTGCTTTAAAATACTCAAACAATATTTCGAAGACACGTACGATTGAATAGTGGTAACCTGTATGTATTCCTTATTCTTAATACCCATATTCCACATTTAAGAAATAGAATGGGGCGAAATGCTATTTAGTAAACTCGTTACTTGGTTAACAGACAGATATATCGTCTACATTATAAGTGACGCAAGTTGGCAAAATTTAATCGGACCTACTGTTGTCATGCTGAGATTTTGTTAGACATCAGGCCATCAGAGTTGATAAAACTCCCAATTTATGTGCAGATATGAAGTATAATAATCTAGTTTGTGATAAACATTTGTCCTAGAACTCATGTCGATTGACTGACATAAGGCAGGGGAGTATTCAAGCCACTGAAACACAATTAATGATCAAACAAGCAACAATCTAACAGTTTTCTTTATGTTCCTCGGTTCCCCTTTCGATGGAGTTAAATATCATCCTTCAGTCACAGGTGCTATTCATCATGTCCATATCCTAAACACGTCTCAATATAGAGAACTGACTGAAGTATTTTGCAATCCAAGAAGTTATTCAGCTATTCTAACCGCCTATTTACTACTGGTTTCATGACGTCCAATGACTTATTTATTATTTAAAAAAAACAACATGTGTTAGAGGGACATAGATTGGATTAAAGCATGATTGCGTTGTTGCACGCTGATTAGCTCTTTCGTATCCAATCAGCGCTAGTAGACACTGAGGGGGGAACATTCTAACATCTTCTCATGCAAGAAAACTATAAATATACTGACGTTTTGAACTTCTTTGACTTCCATTTACCCTTGTTATTGGAAAATCATCCCTTTTTTTCCCTGTTCAACCGTATTCTTATCTTGGGAGAACGTCTTGAGTGAATTGGTGTCCGAGAATACACTAACTAAGCATTCGGGGATAGCTGGGTCGTAATGAAGAGAAAGAATTATAATATCGTGTTATGTTATCTGTTTATTGTGAATTCACCGACTAGTTTCTCTCAGTCTTTCCCTCTCTCTTTTAGCCCTTTTCAGTTTACAGGTATAACATCAGAGGTTTACATAACTTGTTTCACTATCAAGCATGTTTTGCTATTGTTTATCAACAGAAAACAGACAAACAAACAAGTAAATTAATACCGCAATACAATTTTAATCAAGGAAAAAAATTTATTTTTTCTCCTCTACTTCCCATTTCCATCAATAATTGAAAAAAGGTATTATTCTAATTATGAATTTTTTTTTACAAATAAGAAAAAAAACTATCAAATAGTCTTCACTACTACAATACAAACTTATTGATTTAATTTAAGGTAAACGAAGCAACAATGAAATAAAAAAAATCAATGTGTTTAACCTTTTTATATTATAAATATCTGACAAAAGAAATGAACAGATGGAAAATGAATAAAGGAAAGGCCATAAATTATACTAAAAGTGTATCTTTTTCTGGAATAACAATAATTAAAATGTTCATAATTGAAATTATGTACTGACTGATCTAAGGTAGAACACTACAAGAAATTCGGAAGCACTAGATGGCTGTCTCAAACTAGTATGAGACTTATCAGCAGTGAAAACACACGATCCTACAAGCAGGAATAGACTGAGGATTTTCGACCTGATGCATGAACACTTAACCTCTAGGCTATCACTGAGTCAGAATCGAGTGGTATTATTGTCCAACTTCAATCAACCCATGGTGTTTCGCAACCTTCATCCATTGCCTGCAGCAGAAAACTATCTCCTACCCAACACGGACTCAACCTCACTGGTCATAACATTTTACTCCAACTGCAGGAGTATATTATGAAGCTAGTTACTATTGGGCGCACGAGACCGAAAATCCTAGGTTTGATCCCTACGTACAGTAATAAAAGCGTCAGTATATTTATCATTTTTACACAAGAATGTTCTTGAATCTTTGACAGGTATCTAATCTATCCAACCAGATGTTCTATTGAACATGCTTTATTTCCAAACTACATCCTGTTAACACAAGCCCTCACATGGAACCCTCAAGGCAAAAGGAAAAGAGGAAGGCCAAAGAATACATTACGCCGAGAAATAGAGAAAGATATGAGAGGAATGAACAAACATTGGACAGAACTGGAAAGGGAAGCCCAGGATAGAGTTGGTTGGAGAAAACTGGTGGGCGGCCTATGCGCCATTGGGGGTAACAGGCGTAAGTAAGTAAGTAAGTAAGTACATCCTGTTAACATTGTAAAGAGAATAATCACATAATGTCAACTAATAAAAATGATCAAAATGATTAAAGACCAGCTTAGACAGTTTGGTTAGGAAATTGGCAACGACAAGAGAAGATGCTAGAACCTATTATGTTCATACGAACAGTTATGGAGTATTAGTTTCATGGTATGACAAACGCTTTTCACACTACAGTTTTAAATCAGTGCATAGATATAGCTTCACAAACATTTAAAAAAAGGATGTAAAAGAGATATTTCTCATCGGTTTACAAGTGGAAGTGACAAATTTACATACAGGTAAACAGTATTACTTAAAAACTTTGACATGAGACATCATTTGTATGGCAAAGATAACAACAAGTCTATCATCATATATAATATCAGGAAAATAAGAACAGATAGAACTTACTTCCTTTAATTGTACTACCATTAGCTTCTTCTTGTTTTTGTACATAATCTAAAAATTTCGCATTTAATTCTCTAGTAGCATTGACATCTTGAAACATTCGTTGTAATTTTGCGGTATATTCAAAACCGCATGCTTCTTTTAATTTAGAAATCATTGAAGCCTCAGCATCTTCCGATACAGATTGATTATAAACTAAACGACGTGCTAAAGTTTTACTATAGAATTTTTGAAAGACATCTTTATCTTCAATATAACGAAATACATTCATCTGAAATAATGAACAAGAATGAATAAATTAATAGACAAAACAATTATAGTGATGAAAGAGAACAAAGTTTCACTAAAAGATATTGATGTTTATTTTTTCATTGTAGAGACTTTAATTTATGGATGAATCTATGAAAATTAAAGAAACAAGTCTGGAATTTCGGCGCGAAATACTTCTACTTACTTACGACCTACCGTATAAGCAATACTGTCGTTAGAAAACGAGTTCTAGGTAGGCATGACAAATCAATAGATGAAGTACTGAGACTTCATCATTTGAGGTGGTTGGGACATGTGTTACGTATGCCTAACCACCGACTGCCTCGACGAGCTATGTTTTGTTGTGTAGGAGTAGATTGGAAGAAAGCTAGGGGCGGCCAAACCAAAACATGGCAGAAATCCATCAAGTCACTGACAAGTGAACTGAGTCATGTTGGTGGATGTAGGCTATCTGGTTGGGGTCCGCGAGACCAAAGTCACCAATTGTTAGAGACCTTGAACGAAATGCCTCAGAATCGTTTCCAATGGCGCAGGTGCATCCACTCTTTGTGTTCTATGAAATTCTAAGCTTCTCCTCATAATCTCTACCTTTCGCCTTCTAAATTTACCTTACTGAATTATACTTCTCGAATCATATCTTCGCTCCCTAATCTTCTAAATTACTGCTAATACTTCTATTATTGCTATCACTCTTGGATTTGAAATGACATTTGCGTCTCTGTGCTGATGCGGTATGGCAACCTGAACTGATGTACTTACGTACGAAGTTCTGCGTTGTATCTGTCTGTCTGTTACGACTGTTACAACATGTGGAGTACAAGCAATCGACCAAAATCACCTAACTACTCCGCCTGGAGCCCTTCTATAGTTACTACCGATCCCGAGTTCGGATTCAGGAGGGTTTTGGTATGGTGCTAGAAACCTTGATTCTATGGAATACGAATTTGCTAAACAGAGCTAACCAGAAATCGTTCTATCAATATGGCATTACAGCCTGTGTAATTTCGTGATGGAAAAACATTAACACCGATTCCTAACTATAACTCTTAACTCTAGATGTAGATTTCGATTTCTCCTACTAATCTATAACCTACCTTTGACCTTAATAAGTATATGAATATCCTCAAGGTCAATTCAGTATTAATTAAAGGTCTTTCATTAATTATAATCTCGTAAATACTCCTCAGAGATTTTATAGTCATTTCATTCTAAAATTGTTTGCATTGATTGCTTTTTGAAATAGAAAATGTGAGAATTATGCAGTCTCTCTACCAGTTAAGTCATATACTAGGGGCGGCCAGAGCAAAACATGGCAGAAATGCATGAAGTCACTGACAAGTGAACTGAGTCATGTTGGTAGGTATCGACTATATGGGTGGGGTCCGCGAGATGTTAGTAATCGATGGTTAGAGACCCTGAATGACATGGCTTCAAACCGTTTGCAATGGCGCAGGTGCATCCACTCTTTGTGTTCTCTCAAACCTCAAACTTTTTAATTCCTCATCACTTTATCTTTATCTTTTTAAGTCTATTTCACTAGTTTCTACTTCTTGAATAATATCTTCTAGTCGTAACCGCTCCGACTACTGCTAATATATCTACTACCTCTACTACTATTAGATTTGAATTGACAATTACATCTCTGTGCTAACATGGTATGGTAACATGAACTGATGTACGTATATAAGAAGTTCTACGTTGCTATTGATTGATAAGCTATAAACAAAGAATAATTCATCAGGATTACACTTACCACTTGTCCAAGTGTTTCTTCTAAATCATCCAACTGAATATCTTTTGCACTGAAAGTGAAAGAAAAAAGCACTAAGAAGCGCGCACATATTGAATGTGGTGGGTCGATAAATCAGACTTTTTTTCTTTGCATGATGCTATACTACGCTTTAAGTCATACTATTTATAATAAAACCTTGTGATACAACTACCTACAAAGTAAGCAGAGCATGGATCGTACCTACTACTTATGAATTGTAGGTTAAATACTTTGATTATTATTATTATATATATACAAAAGTAATTTCGAATATTTAAAAAATATTCACTTAAATATAAATATCACATGGACACTTCATGATTGAACATTCACAAACGATCTATATTCCTAAATGATTTGTTTAAAACAATGTGCTGGTTAAATAGTTATAGCATTAGATTGTCAAATGTGAAGTGATTTATGTTGATTTCCCCAATCGAATAGTATTATAATTGCGTATACATAATGTCTACCCTACAAAGTACAGTATGTATCTGTCTGTGTACTTAATAGCCAAGTATATGTATATAAATTATGAACTAACCTTTTTTTCAATAAGAAATCTGCATATTTAGCTAAAAGTTCAGGTGATTTTCTTTGATTTCCAGCTAAATCAGTGACAGCATTACGATTGATAAAACGTTCACATCCTTTATCTAAGGCACGTGAAAATGCAGGATCCCAAGCAAAAGCAGATAATACAAGATTAAAATGTTTTTGATGAACTTTTAGTATGGTATCAATATACAATTTTGGATCCTGAAAAATTTTAAAATTAGAAAAGTTGAAATACAATGTACAGCAGCTATGGAAAAGTTACATTAAAATTATGAATCAATTAACATTGAACCACTGTTGGAAACTCGAAATAACTGAAGGACTTTATCGTGCGACTATGGGATGGGCATTTACAACCTGATAAGCAGAAATCGAAACCATGAACTAAAGTCTCGCGAACAAACACTCAACTTATTAACTACTGAGCTAGCATCCAAATTCATTAGTGCTTCATCTCAATTGATCAACGGTGTTGTTTACAATTGTACAAGTGAAAACTGAAAGCTATTTCTTGCTTCCCCACGAATGAACGTCGACTTTATGATGTTTCATGCTGTAGTGAAGGATCCTTGCATAATTCACACTTACTATTGTACACGAAATCGAGCACAGAACCGATATGTTTAAACCACAGTGTGAATTTAATGATGTATATATTTTTAACTGTGATCAATTCGATGTTAGTGCTCATTAAAAAACAGCCTACGGATTAGAAAAAAAATGTCTTTTCTTTTCGGTTTGTTGGGGACGTTAGATCCCCAGAACTTACTTGATAAAGGTCATAATTTTGGATCGTATGTTTTCGAGTATGGGCTGATCGGTTGACCTTGAGACTACACTTCCCACCCGGAAATTCCTTCGCTGTCATTAGTTGATGTATTATTTTAGTACGCTATTTCTGTGGCTCTTCCAAGGACGTTTCTATCATGTATAAATAAACTCAATTTGTATGCTTGTCAACCTCTTATTTTCTGGGTGCCTGTAAAATACACTTTCTACGTCTTGTTAAGACTTCTTCCTCTACTTGGTGGAGCCTCGGGAAGCTACGATTACAATAGCCTACCGTGTCAGCGGATCATTTGTCTGCGTTTACCGACTAAGATGAACTCGTAATAGTTTCAAGCATAATAATTGACGAGCATATCACGGTCGGCCAAAGTCGTTATAGAAACTTATAGACTATATTTTATTTTTGGTCAAAATCATTTTGTTGGGGATGTTAGATCCCCAAAATTC
>CALYCR020000713.1:0-12717 GCA_944470395.2 Schistosoma turkestanicum
ACGGCTCCAGTGATCTTGCTCTCCCTCCCTCCTTATGTGTAGTTCGTGTGCATCTTGAGGAGTGCGAAACGAGAAATTGACGGTGTGTCGACAAGATTCCAATCATTCGCTGGCTTTACACTGAAATATCATTGTCAACCACGAACACATTCATTAGTCCACATCAAGACTTCATGAGTTCACCAAACTATGCCCATTCACATTTTATTAATATTTCACTGTTCTCCACAAATATCATCACAATTAATCATCCCTTATTTATTCATTACAGACTTCTTACAGATTATCCAACTTACTCAGACTCGTTCCAATATGTCTCAATCAAATCATATCCAGATATCTGACGAAACCAGTGAATAACAATGTTGTGGATTTACACTGAACACTACAACTTCATTTGTATATTTGACAGTGTTTTGTGAATTATTGACAATAAAATTCCTTCTGTACAATCAATCAATAAACCATAGTTCTATGAATAACTCTTTTCTCATTTTGACTAGCGAATCACAGAGGTTTTTTGCACCCAGATGAATATTGTTGAGTTAAGTGTTGTGTGTAGGACAATAGCAAAACTCTTGTTATCTGTCGGTGTTTAGTTATTCATGATTGCGCCCTTCTTCTGTACACCAAACTGGATGAGAGTGAGTTTGTTTGTAATGTGACACGATATCTTGTTACTACACCCGCGTTTCAGTTGGTTATAATGTGTAGTCACGCATTACGGAATGTGTTGACTGACGGATTGTGAATGGTGTGGTTGGAGCGGGACAAGAGTGCGGTAAATAAAATTCGGCTGAACTTCAAGTAATAAACATTTGTTCAAGTATTCATATGGCTCTTATTACCAGTGTTTTGATTTATTCGGTTGGGAAGCATCATTTTCTCTGTAAACGTACTACATTCATTTCGATGACGAACTTCTTTAGTGAGGTGTTTGTACAAAATTCAAGCAGAATATCTATTTGATGAATGATTAGATGGAGTGTACTGTTGTGTGAGGCCGTCGTCTAAACATATTTCAGTTCGTCGTGAAATGAAACGATCCAATTCTATATGTAGTTGAAGTGAGAGCACATTACTGTTGTGCATCTGAGTGAATGAACAGTGATGATTGATGAAAAAACTAATCCCAAATGCCTAAACAACGTTCAAATTATTATTCAAAGTCTTACACTGAATTTCACCACAGAGAATCTTCGAACACACATCGATATTTAAAGATAACTAATATTTTAGCGTAAAGTACTAGGTATGTATCAAGAGGAGTTGTATGGTTTCATAGGGTTGTATTCACTGTCTTTCTAAGTAGTATGTAGAGACATTTTCAGACCACATTTGTTATTTGCCGGCGATCTGTGAAATCCACATTAAATTAAGAAGAGTTCGACGAACATTACACATCATAACTCCTATCGTCAAAATTTCAAATATAGCTACCAATCAGTCCATTTAAATAGATATTACCGAATGAGGCACATGAAATGTCTCAACCTTTCAGGAATCTACCAAGTGAACAAAATTCTCCCCATTTTCTTCACATGTTGAGAACGTGATCTTCGAGTACCACTAGGTCCAATAAAATCTTTACTGATCCTCCTCCTGAATGACAAAAATATGTGGTGACTGCTGAGATATGTGTGAGTAGTATCCACCACAATATAATATATTTTTGCACATTGGAACTCATCAATCACTCATTGTTAGACCACCATTAGAAACTTGGAAGCGTAGGACGGATGTTTCGTCCTGGTACGGGACTCATAATCAGTGCACATCCATAACTCTTGCACTTCACAGAACCTTTACTGTTGTGCGCGAACGCCTAACCTCTGGTATATTTATTACTTTGATGAGAAATAATTAATCTGCTGATCATGAGCGGTAATCTAAGTTGAAATAATACATTTAAAAGGTTTCAGAAAAGAGAATTATATGGTCAGTCGAATTCAAATAGTATCAAATATCAAAGCGTTGATAAGTTTGAATAAAACCGTATTATGGTCTTTGAACACACATGTAACGATTTAGACTTAGATGGAGTCTATCACTCACTCTGAGTTGCATTCACAAACAAATCGATTCTAAGGGCAGCTGATAGTAAAAAATTTTCCTGCTTGATCTCTACCAACACTTTCAACCTCTGTGATCACCGCAGAAATTATATCAATATTTGAAATGTATACACTGGGTAAAGATGATTGTCAATTTTGAGAATGAGATGATCACGATTATTGTAAATCTCATCATCATTGAGTTAATAATGAACGTATCAACTGTTTAACTCTTCCACTGGTCAATCAATCTGAACACTACATAGTAAACACGCAGTCAAGATGTTTATCCTGAAAGTCCAATCGTATTTTTATTGTAGGATAGAGGATAAACTCCATATTGTCAAGTGTTAGGATATTCATCCAATATCCTAAGAGATTTATTGGTAAATTCCTATTGGTTAATTGCTACTGGTCGTCCTAGATATCAATGTCATGTACTCCAATGTTGTTTCTTATTGGTCGTCTTAACTGTCAATGTTACAGAATCCGATGCTGTTTCCTATTCGACCTAAATGGAAAAATACGGATTATCTGTAACGTTTCAGGACCTGGATCCATAGTCAGGGATCCTGATTCTCTTCTGGACTCGGAATTCGTACTTTCTGGATGCTTGTGGAATACATGTTCTACTTCATATCAAGTCCTCTTCTTTCACTCAGTGGCGGTTGGGATACTCGTATTAAATTAGCATGTCGTGTCACCGGATAGTCGATCCTCACTCTCGTTTTCTGACGAAGGCAAACTCGTAATAGATCAAGAATATCAAATTGACATGTTTACGTGCATGCTTAACATAAAGTCATCTATAAATTACGATATACCATCATACATATATGTGACACTGATATAAGACAACGAAAAACTATACCTAACGAAAAATAGCAACCACCATAGATGCCGATAATGAAAATCATTAGTCCGATCAGATTCTGATTTCATGTCGGGGCCAAAGTCACAAAAGTGAACGATAGTATAGTTCATACCTAGCTTAATTTTAGTGTAGTAGATTATTATACAAACTATAACATATCGATTAGTCAGCTAAGATAAAACTAACGTGACATCACACTTCTCACTAACAATTCATGAAAACACTTGACTATGCGATTTGAGTACTTTTTCTCCTCAAAACAATGATAATTTCAATAGAATGAAATATCAATCTCATGTATATGTCAGGAGATGCAAATAATCGAGAAAAGTGATAATGAAATATGAAATCAAACTTTGTAGTTATCGGTAATTTTGGTAAATGATACGTGGTTATTGGCTCAGTAGTCTAGAAGTTAAGTGTTTGCTCACGAGAGCATAGGTCCTGAGTTCGATTGCTGAAGATGAAGTTCGTGGGTACGCATTGTCAGCGATGAGTCTCATTTAAGTACAAAATGACCACACGTTAATTTCAGATCTCTAATGGTTGTCTAACAATGACTGATTCATAAGTTCAATGAAATTTAAGAACTCCCGAGGGGTGAGTGACCTCATCTCACAGAAACTTAACTAGCTAACAAAATGCTTGTCATCATGTCAATGTACTGTTGATACATTTTAAAATTTATTCATATATTCAAGAAAACTAGGTAGATTTTTCATAGGAAGCCATAAACTATCGATATTATTTAGGGCTATAAGGCGATTTATATCATCGATTTGCCGGTCCTTCAAAAAAAAATGCAAAAGTGTATTTTCATGTCAGTTACAGGTATTTAATTTTATATAGTTGTTGAGAAAAAATAGACTCATCAAAATCATGAATCGATCTATCTAAGATCATCATTAGAAACACGCAAACACTTGGCTAGCGTCTAGACATAGAGTTGGACTCATTAGTGACAGTGCGCATCCATGAATGCCACACAAGTGAATTGAGTTCAGAATGTTCAGTATGGTATGCGAACACCTAAACTCTAGACAGTGGAGCCAGGCAGCATCTACGAGTGTTATTGTCTATTAGTGATGGAGTTCAGATAGTGCTCAACTGCTCAACTGATAGTAATTGCCTGCACTCGACACAGTTAAACTCCACTGGTTACGTCTTCTCGACAGAACTTCAAGAATTTCATAACGAAGCTACTCTCTTAGTGAGCACAATGTACCATTTTTCATTAAACAATTATGGAGATTGTTGTTGTTCTCACGCGACCGAAATTTTTCAATCCGCTCCTTGATTTCGGTGGTCATGGATGCACACACTGTTTACTATTGAGTCCCATGCTAGAATAATACAGATGCCTATTCAGTGCTTGTGACCTTCTAAAGCCAGTAGTAACCGTACAAAGGCCTCAGGCCGACTTATCTCCAGCTAACTCAGCTAGGACTAAATATGCTTTCTGGTTATAATTTTTGTTAACTTCATATCAATTATGTTATCAGATAGAGAGCTAAATAATACAGTCTTCACCAAACCTCTTCATTGACAAACAATTATTATGCTTACTGATGACTAGGTTGGTGATGTATTCCCTAAAGTTCTAGGGAGAAGTAATGACCAGTGGAGTTCAGTCAGTGTTGTGTAGGAAACGTTTGTCTATCACATCTTCATCAATTTATTGAAATTCGATATTAACACAATTAGTTCACAGTTTACAGATTGTGATTGTTCTCACGCAACCGAAATTCCTCAATCCCATGCTTGATTTCGTTGGTCGTGGATGCACACACACTGTTTACTAATGAGTTCCGTTCTACAATTGAAAAATATCTGGAACTCTAAACAACTTTCAACCAAAACCAAAATCAGGATTATCAATACAAATGTCAACACAGTTCTACTGTATGGAGCGGAAACTTGGAGAACTACGAAAGGCATCATCCAGAAGATACAAGTGTTTATTAACAGTTGTCTACACAAAATACTTCGTATTTGTTGGCCAGACACGATCCGCAACAACCTACTGTGAGAGACAACAAACCAGATTCCATTGGAGGAGGAAATCAAGAAGAAGCGGTGGAAGTGGATAGGACACACTCTACGAAAAGCGCCTAACTGCGTCACAGGACAAGACCTCACATGGAACCCTCAAGGTCACAGGAAAAAAGGAAGGCAAAGGAACACATTACGCCTAGAAATAGAGAAAGATATGAGAGGAATGAACAAACATTGGACAGAAGTGGAATGGGAAGCCCACGACAGAGTTGTTTGGAGAAAACTGGTTGGCCGCCTATGCTCCACTGGGGGTAACAGGCATAAGTAAGTAAGTAAGTCCGTTCTAGAATAAAACAGCTGGCTAACCAGGGCTTGTGAGCTTCTAGTGCCTATCGAACACTGATCGTCTAACGATTTCATATTGTACTTTACTGTTTATTTTGTATAAGCGCTATCCATGAAGAAATATTCGTAACTTTTCAGAAAAAATCATGGTCTACGAGTACACTAATTTTCTTTCTGCTTGTGACAGTACATTTTTGTTTACAAAATGGAGTATTTTTTATTTTTTGAAGAATCAGAGTTTCTGTTTACTGCCAACATCGATTCGTAATCACCTAATCTGTGTTGATAGTTCAAGCAAATATTTCTGACACAGTAAAGTATTTGGCTTCAATTACTTAGGTTATTTATTTAAAAAAACCATTCGGCATAATTTTCTACAGAAAAAATGCGTCGTTAGTCATGTCTAGTACGCATTGAAATGGTTATTTTTATTTTTAAACTTTTCGATAATAAGAAAACTATTTGTACACAGTATTGATTAAGTTCAAATCATTAGATCGATCGATCGATCGATAGAGACAGTATATTTGTGTGTGGCATATACTCAACCGAAAATGTGTGTTCATAATTGAAGAGATGAATTTTAAACTACTCATATTTTTCAGTAGTATAAATGTGTTTTGGCTTTCACGATCTCTGATCATTATTGAATAATGCGAAAATATGTCTGTTCGAATATTCATCCAATATCCTAAGAGAATTATTTGGAAGTCTAGTTCTATTGATCATTTCCTATTGATCATCTCAACTGCCAGTGTCACACACTTCGATGTTGTTTTCTATTCAACCTATCTGTATTGATATGCATTATCTGTAACGTTTTATGACCCGGATCACTAGTCCGGGATCTTGATTCTCTTCTCGAATCGGAACTCGTACTTTTTAGATGCTTGTAGAATACACTTTCTACTTCATATCAAGTCTTCTTCATCTTCTACTTCATGAGGCTTGGGAGGCTCGTATTAGAGTAGCCTGTCGTGTCGACGGATCATCGATCCTAGCTCCTGTTTACCGACTAAGGTGAACTCGTAATAGTTCAAGCCCATCCATTGGCGTGCGTCATTGGATTATTTATCAGTGTGTAAATTTTCAGGACAAATATGAAGCATTTTTTAGTGATTTCTTGTTACTTAATCGTGACCACGGTGGTTCAATGACTGTTGAGTCAGATACAGTTATGTAGCACAGGCGCTGGATGCAGATTGTGCAAATTCATGGTTGGATTGAAGTTAGACACTAATAACATCACTGGATCCCGCCTCAGTTATCTAGAGTTTGAAAGTTCCTGTGCGAGACCGAAGGCTTTTTGTTTCGACTCCTACATGCAGAGAGATCGTGGATGCGTATGTAGAGTGGCTTATCACGACGAAACGGATATGCATTGCTTCTAGGCGGTGCTCTAGCTTGGATGTTTACTTGATTCCAACTATAGATACAGACATTTTCAACAAACCAAATTTATCTCTGATAGAATTTAACCTTGAAAATAAGTATGATATTTATGTGTCGAAATAAACCAGCGAAATGGTTTTGCTATAGGTAGGATGTACAAAAATGTCGTAATTTATCTCATGTTTTTATTGATTCCATCCAACTGGATAGCAGTCAGCATGGGAAATGTGTTTTGTTCTGATTGTAACCTTTCAGTGTTTTGAAGTCACTGCCCTATTCTGAGTCGATGTGTTCACTTCAGGACTTCAGCCTAGTACCATTCACTTCAAACACTCATCTAATATTTCCACTTAACTTCTAAGATCAGAGAGTCACTGACTTGTGCGATGAGAATGAAGTCTTGTTAATTTGTATCGGTTATATGCGAATTTCGCCACTGATATTTAGGACTCCAATTTTTCAGTGTCTCATTTGGCATATTCGCTCATCCTGTGTGGTTCGTCTTGATGTAGTCTATGCGTACATTAATTTTCTTTCTGCTTGTGACAGTACATTTTTATTCAAAAAAAATTTAGTAGTTTTATTTTTTGAAGAATCAGAGTTTCTGTTTATTGCTATCATCGATTCGTAATCACCGGATTCGTGTTGACAGTTCAAGCAAATATTTCTGACACAGTAAAGTGTTTGGCTTCAATTACTTTGGTTATTTATTAAAAAACAATTCGGCATAATTTTCAACAGAAAAAATGCGTCGTTAGTCATGTCTAGTACGCATTGAAATGGTTATTTTTATTTTTAAACTTTTCGATAAGAAGAAAACTATTTGTCCACAGTATTGATTAGTTTAAAATCAGTAAATCGATCGATAGAGACAGTACGTTTGTGTGTGGCATATACTCAACCGAAAATGTGTTCATAATTGAAGAGATACATTTCAAACTACTCATATTATTCAGTAATATAAATGTTTTATGTACAAAATTAGATTCACATGCAGTACATCCAGGTTTCTCATGGTTAATTAAGCATCGCTTAAAGGTCATCAATAATCTATCCACTTAGTTGCACAACAATAATCAATATTTATTGATTATTGTAGACTAAACTCATTTTACACTGCGCCAGGAATATCAGAATGAGGCACACAGAAATTCTAGACGATATTTTCAATTTCTATCTGGAAGTGAAGTTGATACAGAAAACATAATATTTATTTGATTGTTATAGAGATCGTTCGATTCTACTGAAATCATGAATCGGTAGTGACGTGACCAATGGAGTTCGAACCTTTCGGATGTAAGTAGTAATTATTGAAGACAACAGGTTAGGTTGCGCAAAATACTTAGATCGATAAGAGTTAGACATCCACAACGTTGGCTATTGTGAGATTGATCTAGAGGTAAGCATTCGTGCGCGAGACATAAGGTCTTCGGTTCGTTTGAAGCGTGTAGATATCGTGGAAGCGTACAGGCACTAATGAGTTTCATACTTGGACGAAACGGCAGCTCAGTGATTGTGTGTTTCAAATGGTGTGAGTGAAGGTCGTAGGTTCGATTGTCACGCGTAGGTATCGTGTATGGGCACTGTTGAAACGGCCACCCAGAGCTCGTGTGTTTCAAGTGGTTGATTGATTCATGATTTCAAATACAAAATCAACAAAAAACTGCAGTTTAATTTACAAATTTATTGAGAATTACAGTCGGAATAACAAAACTTATCAATTAAATGATATTTTTATTATTTTGACCTATTCTGAAGCCATTATTGAATATATATGCTATTTCACTAGGTACAATTGTGGGTACTGGTATCATACTACTGATATTTGAATAAAAGTAGTGTATATTTTTGTGCAAACTGTTACGAATATATGAGGATATTTCTGCAGATTGATAAATTTGATTTTGGCCAATACTTAAATCCAATTTGAAATGGTTTGTAATTTCTCAGTGTTAACACTTTTCCATTTATGAGGACGGAAGATTCAATCTTCCCAGATGATCGATTTCTTCCATCTAACACGCAACAATAAGTGCAGGAGAAGACGACCAGTGTTCAAGCGACCTCTGCAGAAGTAGGCTTCAATATACGTAATTAGAAAAGCTAGATTCCCAAATGCAGCACTTACGCCTGATACTCGATGTTCTAGAGTTTAAGCGTCCACCAGTCAGACCGAGTGCACTGTGTTCGACACTGTGTAGTGACATTGTGAATAAACACTGTAAAAGAGTTTCATATCAAGAAGTAACCTCGTGTTCAATCCTTCTTTAACTTCAGCTGATATTTAACTTTGATTGGTTAATAATAAGCATGACAATTTCATCTAAAACATTCGTTCCACATAATCCTTAACTTTTCATACTCGGAATTTTTCAAATCTGAGTCTATATTACAAATAGCTACACTATAGATCATTGTGGAACAATCAACTGGATGGAATAATTACCCTCTGTACATCAATCTGATTGTTTGCGAGAAACTCTTTGATTTCGTGGACACGATGACATAATGGAAACTTCTATGACAATAAAGGTGGTCCCTGAGAAGATAGTCAACATCATACGGAGCTTTCATGCACAGAGAACAGCCCATAGACTCGTTTCAATTGAAGATCGATGTCAAACAAGGTTGCTTACACAAACCCTTTCTCTTTCTCCTGGTTCTTCAATTCAATGACGATTCGTTTATTGCTGAAAAAATTGTATGAATATTCAAGAAAATCTCAAGGACCACTTATATAACACTTACGTACGTACTTACTTACTTACTTACGCTTGCTACTCTCGATGGAGCATAGGCCGCCGACTAGCATCCTCCAACCAACTATGTCCTTGGCCTTCCTTTTCAGTTCTACACAACTGCATGCATGCTTCCGATTGTTAGCTCAGTGTGTTACTTGGTCTTACTGTTTTCCTTTTACCTTGTGGGTTCCAAGTGAGGGCTTGTCTTGTGACTCAGTTGGATGCTTTCCACAATGTGTGACTTATTCACTTCCAGCGTCTTTTCCTGAGTTCCTTCTTCTCTGCATTGTGGTTTGTTCTTTCCCACACGGTAAGTTGTCGCTGTTAAATTGTATACGACAATTATGCTCTTATGCAATAATTTCTACACTGAATATTTTCAAAGTATAGAAAAACTAATAAAAGCCAACTTTTATTCAATGTACACAACAATTCTGTGTGCATAGTATACTTGAATAAAAACGCCATGTGGTTAACTCAAGTATGCACATAAGTGAATGAACAGAAATATTTTGTTGATTTGAATTAGATCGCAATTTGTTTCAGTGTGTGTGTGTGTTGGTGTGTGTTGGTGTGCGCGTTTTTCTCTTGTTAATTGACTTAACTTATGAAATGCAGTTCTTGATTATAGTTAAAATGAATTTTTGGAAAGTGATTTTGTTTGTTGTGATTTCTCGTTCAATGCACAAAGTATTTTGTAAACATTGAGTGAAACAGAGATTTGTTTGGTATTAAGCGAAAATATGCATAGGTTTTTACATTTTAATAATACTGAAGTGCAAACATTACACAACTGAATTTTTTCTGATTTGCATGTTTGGGGATTGTGGAGATTACTGGGTTACTTGATTGAAATCATGAATCGATCCATGTTAGATTAACATTAGCAGCTTGGAAGCACTGATAGACGGCCGTTTCGACCCACCACGGGACTCATCACTGACAATACGTACCCACGATTCCGACTACTCGCGGGGTTCAGACCCACAGACGTTGGTCTTGCGCACAAACGCTTAAGCTCTGGACCACTGATCCAGCATCCAACGGTTTTGAGTGATTCACTTCGATCAATCCGTGGTCTCATTAAACCTCATCCACTATATTCGGTGAGCACTGCTTCACATTCGAACAATCTCCATAACCCAATAATGCAAATTATCATGTGCTCACTTAAGACTAGCTCTGTGAGGAAGTTCCTCCGAATTTCTGTGAGAACTCATGACTGCTGGAGACTAGCCCTGTTCTGGTGTGAGTTAGCGCTGACCGAAGATAATGGATGAAGTGGCGCGAGAACATGGATTGATCGAAATGGGACACTAACCACTTCGGATACCAGACGGCTCAGTGGTCCATAGGTTAAGCATTCATGCGCAAGATCGAAGGTCCTGGGTGAGAATCTTGTGAGTGTTTGAAATCGTGGAAGTGCTCTGGCACTGATGAATCCCATACCAGGATGAAACGGCAGTTCAGAGCTTGCGTGTTTCAAATGGTGTTCTGACAATGACTGATTCATGATTCTAACTAAAAAACAACAAAATGCTGTATTTCTGTCTACGAACGTATTGAGGATTACAATTGGAATAACAAAACTTGTCAATAAAACGATTTTCTTATTATTTCAACTTATTCTGAAGCCATTATTGAATGCATTTGCTATTTCACTAGGTACAATTTTGGGTACTAGTATCATACTACTGATATTTGTATAAAAGTAGTGTATATATTTTTATGAAAACTGTTACGAATATATGAGGATATTTCTGCAGATTGATAAATTTGGTTTTGACTGTGCGAAGTAATTTGATAGAGTGAACAGGAAAACGCTCATGGAGGCTTCATCGACGCTATGGCGTGCATGGGAGGATAGTCGATATCAGACGAAATTCTTTTGGTGGATAAAATTGCGAAATCTTGAACGGAGGACAGATAACGAACTCATTTCAAGTGAAGACGAAAGATTCAGACTTAACAGACGATGTAGTTCTTCTATCCCACACGCGAAAACAAGTGTTTTTTGACATAAATTATGCAATGGGGTTCATAATCGTCGTTGAAATGAATTTGCGGAAGATGAATTAGTTTGTTGTGATTTCTCATTCTATACACAAAATGCTTCTTTTTTTTAAAAAAAATTGGTAAACAATGAATGAAACAGAGATTTGTTTGGTATTAAGAGAAAAGATGCATAGGTTTTTATTTTAATAATACTGAAGTGTAAACATTACACAAATGAATTTTTTCTGATTTGCATGTTTGGAGATTGTGGAGACTATTGGGTTACTTGATTGAAATCATGAATCGATCCATGTTAGATTAACAGTAGAAACTTGGCAGCAATGAAAGACAGCCGTTTCGACCCACCACGGGACTCATCAGTGGTAGTGGGTATCCATGATTCCGACTACTCGCAGGATTCAAACCCAGGACCTCTAGACTTGCGCGCGAACGCTTAAGCTCCGGACCACTGATCCAGCATCCAACGGTTTTAAGTGTTTCACTTCGATCAATCCGTGGTCTCATTAAACCTCAACCACTATCTTTGGTGAGCACTGCTTCACATTCGAACAATCTGCACAACCCAATCATGCAAATTATCATGTGCTCAATAGAAACTAGCTCTGAGAGGAAGTTTCTTCGAAATCCTATGAGAATTCATGACCGGTGGAGCTAAACCTTGTTCTGGTGTGATTTAGTGCTGACCGAAGATAATGGATGAATTTGTGCAAGACCATGGATTGATGGAAACAGGACACTAAGAACTTCGGATGCCAGCTGGCTCAGTGGTCTATAGGTTAGGCATTCATGCGTAACACCAAAGGTCCTGGGTGAGAATCTTGTGAGT
Source organism: Schistosoma turkestanicum (assembly GCA_944470395.2). Taxonomy (NCBI): domain Eukaryota; kingdom Metazoa; phylum Platyhelminthes; class Trematoda; order Strigeidida; family Schistosomatidae; genus Schistosoma; species Schistosoma turkestanicum. Next base: position 12,244 of record CALYCR020000713.1, read on the forward strand.
GTTTGCAGTCGTGGAAGCGTTCTGGCACTGATGAATCCCATACCAGTATGAAACGGCAGTTCAGTGCTTGTGTGTTTCAAATGGTGTTATGACAATGATTGATTCATGATTTTAACAAAAAATAGACGAAAAACTGTAATTTAATTCAAAAACTTATTGAGGATTACAATCGGAATAATATAACTTGTCAATTAATCGATTTTCCTATTATTTCGACCTTTTCTGAAGCCAATATATATATATATATAGGTAGAATTGTTGGTACTAGTATCATACTACTGATATTTGTATAAAAGTAGTGTATATTTGTTTTTAATCTAAATTACTAAAGTGTAAACAATATTTGTGAATTTTTTCTGATTTGCATGATTGGATTGTGTAGATTACTGGGTGACTTTATTAAAATCATGAATTGATCCATGTTAGATTAACAGTAGAAACTTGGAAGCACTGAAAGACGACCGTTTCGTCCTT
>CALYCR020000714.1:0-12671 GCA_944470395.2 Schistosoma turkestanicum
ATTTGGTCTCGCGTGCTGGTACGGGTATGAGGGCGGTAGTCACTTCCCGGCTGCCCACACCGTGGAAGGTTGTTTCTTGAGGGACCTGAAAAGGAAGATGGATTAGTGTTGGTGCGTGACTGCAGAGTCCAAGGGACAACTACTTGAGGCCGGTCACGCACGGCCTTTTGATGAAACGTTTTTTGAGGATTAGCTCCGTTCTTAAAGGCCCTTAGTGGGCACCCTTACCCAAGGAGACGGAAATCCGTGAGTTAGGGGGAGTGTGACATTTTTAGGGCCGACCTTTTCTAACCCTTCCTTCCTTGTGAGAAGGCAGCATCGCTGCAGATGCTGGTTGTCCGAGGGAAACACCTTACTGCTGTCACACCCCCTCTGCAGTCAGCAGTACGACTTCGCCCTCAGACCTTGGGTAGCTGCTTTTAGTCTCATCGTTCTCCAATCGACCAGCCTGGCATGGTAGGACCTGCAGGAACATATGTTCCAGCCAGTATAGCTCGGTTGGGTCATCACGATAGGCAAGCCCGACCACCACGTCAAGGTAGCAGCTTCGGTCGGGCGAAACACGTGACTGACCATTGTTGTACCTTACTCAACTTCCAATTTCCTACTTAAATTCATTGGTTTAATCCCCATTACTGTTATGATTAGGGGGTCGATTGGTTGAATATGTCGACCGCTTTAATTATCTAACGAGCCTCGTCAGCCCCGATGACCTGCAGTCTGACGAAATCACACCACTAATCCAAAAGGTTCGATAGGTTTTTGCCAACTTTTGTCAATTGTAGCGTAGGCGAGACATAATACGTCTAACGATCAAAGTATGAGTTTACTACGCAACAGTTCATTCCATTATGCTCTAGGATTATGAAACGGTCAAACCACGTTAACAGGTGCGTGTTACTTGGTTAGGCTCTGCTTGACAATTGTAACTAATGGTTAGAAATTTTGAATTACATGGCTCAAAATCGTTTGCAATGGCGCAGGTACATCCATTCTTTGCCTTCATCTAAATCCTGAGCTTTTCAATTCTTCACAATGTTTTCTGGAAATTCCACTGATATTTTTGAAGACTATAGGTACCAAGTTCTGTTGTGCAGCTGACCAACTGACTATTATGATAACATTATCCCCTTTAATCGAACATGATTGTCGTTTTTAATAACTCAAGAGTATCATGAATCACACAAGTATCACTTTTTTATGTCTTCAACTCGAATAATTACGTACAAGCTTATTAATGCATAAAACCTATTTTATTAAATGAAATTATTTCACATGAATAGATATAGAAATTATTTCTAATTTCCTTAAATGAATTTAAATAAAACTATCCATAAATAATAATTTATGAAAATGTGTATTTAAGAGTTACACGATTATTTATTTCCTTCATGATCATCAATCACTGTTGATAAGATATTACCAATAAGCAAGTGGATTACCCCAACCAACTTCTAGTTGAAGTGTATGTATTTCATTCAACAATTCAGTATTATTCAATTTCATCTAAAAATGAAGATTTAATATGATTCGTAAATTTGAGATCAGTGAAAATATTTTCACAAGTGATTTATTGAAAATCTGTTATTCTTTTTGCTGGTGTTCCATTTGTCAACACTACAAATAGAATATGAACATATTCGCACCATCTAAATCGAAAAGTAACATGAATGTACTTAGCAATTCTGCATTTATCTAGCAATATCTTTGACCCTTTCATTGTAAAATAAAATGATTATACAATTAGTTCCGTTCATTTTTATGTACTAGTTGAAGTAATCAACTACTGTTGTGCATATTTAAGAATAATATGTGTATGAAATCGAAATAAATGGAGATTTGTTGCCAGGGGGTTTATTTTTGCAACGTCCGGGATATTAAGAAAAGTAGTTTAAAATGATCGGCTTTGAAGGATACACATTCCATCTTATTTCGGGTGATATTGGAAAGATATTAGAAAACTTTAACACATCCACAGGGTGCAGCTGGAAAATTGCACTAGTCTGTATACCCAAGTAAATTTCTTCTGTTTATTACTATAATCAATTCTTCATCTAACACCACCAGCTTAAGTTTCTGTTTGACGAAGAAAACATTACATGAAACAGGGATATTTCTACAATATCCAGACTTAAAATGTCCACAATACGAAATTCTTGAGAATGGATAAAGTAAACATTGAAGCACCCTTATTACCGCAATCAGTTTGATTCGTGAATGCAATAAAAGTGACAAAACACTGTGATATAAATGACAGGATTTAAATAGCTTAATATGTTTGAATTGTGTATGATCTACAGTGAATGATAGTTCAAATTAATAAGAGCATAAGAACAAAAACAAATAAAATAGAATTACATACTTTTATACAATATTTAAAGGATTGTTCAGCTTCTGTACGTCGATTTGTTTTTAAGCATATCATCGATAAATAAGCCCAAACCTCAGGATTTCTGTTGTTAATATAATTGGCTTCAGTGAAAGCTTCTTCAGCATTTTCTAGTTCTCCTAACTTCATAGTATGTGAAGATGAGCAAAGGAAAAAACCAAACAATGCTAGCACAGTTTAAGTGCAGTTCAAAACGTAGAAAATAAAACGAGCTCTGATCTACTTAACATTGAAAAAAATGTGACTGAGTTTTTAATCTTGTGTGTAATTCAACTGAATTATAAACTCATCACCCCTAACGTAATCAATGATAAGGAGATTACTAATTTACGATCTACTGAACAAACAATATAGTCACTCATAAATTAAATGTAGTATATTTTTATTGGCTAGACACTTATTTCAAGCTACAACTACTGGTCAAAACTGTTCATCATTTGTCGCAATTATAGATGTGCTGCCTGCCTACAAATTTGTATTGGATCATTTTAGGTATTATACCGTTCATTTTGAATAAGGTACATTTATAACTTAGCATGTGAAGGATTGACTTTTAACAGGTAGTTTCATAAGTATTCCAGTTGTTAGTAATATTCAAGTAAATTTGTTTTAGGTTATATAAGATGCAATATAGTTTAAAGAGGCTTTATTGCTTGGTTCAAACGAATTTAGTTTCGTATGTCGAGAATTCTTAATATGATTATCTTTTTGTTCATTACTAAATTCAAATCTGAATCAGTTTTGCTGTTCATGCTCATAAGCATCTAACTGTCAGTCACTAAAATACGAATGAAAAATTGTTGTTTACTGTCAAAAAGTTATTAATTGTTAAAAGAGAGTTGGTCATGCATCAAGTAAACCTAACTGGATGGACAATGTTGAAGTTAAAAATTAAATCAGAATTTATCAATACATGTGTGTTACATAATTAGTCATAAAATTCTAATAAAACTTACTCATGAATAAACAATAATAATCAGAAGGACGAAATATTCATTGTAGATTTTTCAATTTTTAAAAAAAATATTCAAAATATGAATTATATTGACTTACTCTATAACAAGCTTTACCAACACCTAGCCAAGTTATACAAGTTGGAGAGTTTTTACATGCACGTAAGTAAATGTCTTTAGCTTCTTTATACTGAAATTGATTTTGAAAAAAAAAATCAACACGATGAACGTAAATGAACTTCTACACTTATTTTCAAAGTAATTTTTATTACAAAGCAGTGATCCCATTGACATTCATAAAGTACGGAACTATTGTTTGGTATTCATTACAGACCACTCATGATCATATACTATCAGTCTCATAATTCATGACATTCAGGATTAAGATAACAGGAACCATCCATCAATCATTAAAAAGCACTGTTCTCTTCAAAAGATGACAATTCTCCACTCACATTTTATGGAGAAAATTACGTATACTGCATACAAATAATTCAATGAGATTGACCACCTAGTCCAGATACTTTAATATAACTAACAATTTCATATTATCAAGAAAATAACAGTCCTCTAATAAACAATTTTTTCTAATCATTAATGAAATTTGTTTGATAATTGGCAATCAGTATTTAATTGAGGACTTGCTCAGGTCAAACGGATTTCATGTTCATTATTATTACCGATTAAATACAACCTAATGTTTTCACTTAGAGTTATGGAGATTGGTGTTTTTATACATTTGAAATCATCAGTCAATCATTGTTAAACCACCATTAGAAACCTGGAAGCACTGGACGGCCGTTTCGTCCTGGTATGGGACTCATCAGCAGTGCGCATCCACGACTCCTGCACCTCGCAGGATTCGAACCCGGGACCTTCGGTATTGTGCTCGAACGCCGAACCATCGAACCACTGGACCGGCATCCAACGGTGTTAATGTCTAACTCTGATTGATCTAGGGATTTTGCGCGACCTCACCCATTTGTCTTTAGTAGTTACTGCCTACACCTGACAGGGTTGAACTCCACTGGTCACGTCTTCTCACTTAATGTTTAATAAATATCAAACAAAACTATGCAACTGTCTAATTATTTTTCACAATACTGACATAATAGTATCGATTTGTTTTGATTATAAAATCTTTATAGAGTGATCACAATTATCAAAACTACTTATAATCTCTAATCCGAATTCTGATGAATTAGCTTCCTGACTTTATTGAAAATTTAATTTTTAAAATTTACCGTAAGTAATTATGTGCACATTAATTTTTTATAAAGATAATAAACAATGAATTATCAATTCTTTTCATGAAACGAATAAGTAAAACCTTTAAAAAGATATTTACTAGTTTCTTTTTCGAATTAAGGGCATATTCAAAGTTTTCAATAAACATTGAAATGTATGAAAAAAGTTGTTTCAGAAAGAATCTCTGTGATTTCTTGATTGTCAATGCTTAGCAATTTCTAAGTTAATGGTTTTCGACCTGGACGTGGTTCTATAGACCACATCTTCACACTGCGACAGGTCCTGGAACACAGACACACATTTAGGTGTCCTATAATAGTTGTTTTCCTGGACCTAAAAGCGGTATTTGACTCAGTGGATCGTGAGGTTCTGTGGCAGTGTCTGTCATTGAAAGGTGTACCAATGAAGTACATTAACCTCATACAAGCTCTCTACTCGAACACCACTGGTCGAGTGAGAGCTTATGACGAACTGTCACCGGAATTCTTTACTTAAAGCGGTGTCCGTCACGGATGTCCAATCTCTCCATTCTTGTTTAATTTTATCATAGACATGCTGCGAGATATAACGTTATGTTCGCCTGAATTTTCAGGAGTGGACCTTCTACCAGGACACACGCTTGCTGACTTAGAATATTCCGATGACATTGTCCGACTTGGTGAAGACGCTGACTAAATGCAGAATCTTCTGACTACCCTAAGCAACAATGCAAGCATGTTCGGGATGCGGTTTTCCCCCTCGAAATGCAAAATGTTGCTTCAAGATTGGGTTTCATCGGCACCTGAACTAGCGATAGGGAGTGAAGTAGTCGAACGTGTAGACCGCTTCACTTATCTTAGGAGTCTCATCAGTGCTGATGGTGTAGTGACTGACGAAATCTGAGCACGGATACAGAAGGCTCGATTGGCTTTTGCCAACCTGCGTCACTTATGGCCTAGGCGAGATATCCGTTTGTTGACTAAAGGACGAGTGTACTGCGCAGTAGTTCGCTCCGTCTTTATGGCTATGAAACATGGTCAGTAAGAGTAGAAGATATTCGTAGGTTACTGGTTTTCGATCATCGATGTCTCCGACGCATTGGTCGTGTATCGTGGGACACCCCAGTGAGCATCGCTGTTATTAGGGGACGGATGTTAGGTAAGGATGGCAGATCAATAGATGAAATAATGAAACTTCATCAGTTGAGGTGGTTGGGACATGTGTTACGTATGCCTAACCACCGACTGCCTCGTCGAGCTTTGTTTTGTAGTGTAGGAATGGGTTGGAAGAAAGTTAGGGGCGGCCAAAACAAAACATGGCAGAAATCTATGAAGTCATTGACGAGTGGACTTAGACATGTTGGTGAATGTCGACTACCTGGTTGGGGTCCGCGAGATGATAATAATCGATGGTTAGATACCATGAATGACATGGCTCAAAACCGTTTGCAATGAAGCCGGTGCATTTATTCTCTGTGTTCTCTCAAATCCTAATCTTCTGGATTCTTCAACCCCTCTAGTTTTGACTTTCTAAACTTTTCTCACTGAATCATACTTCTTGAATAATATCTTCTAATCCTAACCTCTCCGATTACTCCTAATACCTTTTACTACCTCTTCTACTATGGGATTTGAATTGACAATTATATCTCTGTGCTGACGTGGTATGGCAACATGAACTGATGTACTTACGTACTGAAGCAAATGAACATTAAAATCACTTAACAGTTATCATACTGTAATACTTAAAAACACTAATAAAATCTATACTATGTAATAAAAAAATAGAGAAATCTTATTTCTAATCAACTATTCTATTAAATATTTAATAATTCTCAACAATGATGATTTACATACTTTCAACTCTTGTAAATAAATTGAACCTAATCGTACAAATAAAATATGTTGATCTTTAGGTGGCCATGTAATTAAAGCTAAACAACGTTCATAACAAGAACGTGCAGCATTTAAATCACCAGCTATAAAACGTAAATGACCTAAACATGCCCAAGCTTCAATAGCTTCTGGATCAGCTTCAATAATTAAACTAGCATTGAATTCAGCATCTGGTAAATCTTGTTTATATGAATTCATGGATAAACGTGCACAAAGTAAATGATATTCTGAGACACGATGAAATAAAATATTTGTTGAAGAAATTCTATTAGTTATGGTAGATAAACCAGCAGTTGAGAAATTTGTTGGATTTTGATAATCACTAGATGATTGTACTTGTATAGGTGTTTGTATACCAGTTGGTAATTGTAAATTAGGTGCTGAATTTGATGCTAGTGTTTGAGGATCACAAGTAATTGTTTGATATTCTAATTCTTTTTTCTGTGAAATTAATTCATGAGCTAAAGCTATCGACACAAACTAAGATAAACAACATATAATTAGATGAATAAAAATTATGTTCATTAAAAAAAAAAAAAATTATCAAATTGAATAAGTAAACCTTTAAGTAATTTATTTTAATAATGTTTCGATGACATTTCGTAAAATTTTCATAACATTTATTCTGGTTTATGCATATACTACAAGTAAAAAGTAATGGTCTCAAATATCTGAACCATAAAATCAGCAGAATTTAGGTTAACAGTAAACCCTTCAGTAGAGTACAATTAGACGATAATTTATATACTATACAAAGAAGAGATTTTCTTCTTTCAATAAGGTTTGTAATAAAGTTCAGAAGGGCGTTACACGTTATTTATATCAGATATGATTAGTAAGCAGAGAAACATGAATAACCTTTCACCTTAACAACCAAAGTTGACCAAGCATATGTGCTACAGTAAGAAGTGAGTATGTGACGAGAAAATAAGTTTTTCTTAAAGCTAAAAGTACTAGCACAGAAGATCGTTTAACTCATGAAACTTAGTGCAGTGTGAGATATCTTAATGATTGTCCGACAATCACTGATAACAGTAACCTTGAATGCAAAAAAATATATCAATATATCTGTAATATCAGATTAATTCTTAAATTGCTAATTATATTTCAGTACTTACCAGCCATATATCTGGCTTTAAAGCAGTCACCTATTAAACTATCTGTAAACTTACCGAATACATATTTTTATCCAAAAGAAATTCAGCTGTTCTAATAAATAAACTCATTCGTAATGGTCTCTCACAAACCGTTGATGTTACCATTGTTGATTCACATTGTATATCAGTTGGAATTTTTGTAACTGATTTTGGAGCTGTATAAAGAAAAAAGAAAATCCTAAATAGAATTTTCTGAATTTCCATACAACTTGGAATATAAATGCACTTGGTTTGAAAATAGATTGTTGATATTACTAGTGTCAGTCTGCTTTGTAATATTATTGAGTAAGATAATAAATTCTCCTCTAGAATACACTCTGTTTCAATACCTCATCAAAATGTACATTTCTTAAGTGACAAAGTAGTTTAGAGGTAAAGCGCTTTCATATGAAACTCTAAGTCTTGGGTTACCTCCCCCGTGGTGAACTCGTGGATATGCTCTAATGAAGATTACAACTCTAGGATATTTGAGGAAGATCACTGTGTGATATATTCAATGAAAGTTTCAGTGTTAAATCCTGCCCCTCAGCGAATATTTAAGAGACATTCATCGAATTACCTTTACAGAGCTAAACAAAACAAACCTTTAATTAGCTTATCACACTGTTGCAGTGGCAGCACATAAAGAGTTAGTGAGCGTTTCAAACTTTATAGGGTAACATGGATTTCTACCTTGAGTTTCACGGTAGGTTTATTGCTTGTATTTACGTTAATAAAATGATTGTCGGGCTTAGAACTTGTTAAGTTCGTCACTAGGTACGCTTGAAGCTATTAAGAGTTCACCTTAGTCGATAAACGCGAACGAGACAATTACCAGCGTCCAGGTAGGCTACCTTGAATCCCAAGCTGTAAAACAGAAGTCTTGGTAAGCGTAGAAAGTATATTCTACAACACCCAGCAATCACAATACAATCAAGCACACAACTCTCGTTTATTTATGCATCATAGAAACGTCCTTGAAATAGTCACAAAAATAGCACACTAAAATAAACAGCAGCCAATCACGGACATGGATTTTCCTGGTGGGAAATGAAATCTCAAGGTCAGCTGATCAGCCCATGCAAGATAAGGCATTCATGAAGCGGGTTCTGGGGATCTAGCATCCCCAACAGAACTTGGCTCTCACTTGTTGATCGTGTCTTTGTATCATGTGATCTAATGTCATCAGCTATTGTATCCAGTGTTATAATCCAATCTATTATTATCATTGTGACATTTATTCGCGAATATCTAAGGCAAACAAATAATGTGTATGCATAAACTTACCTCTAGAATAACGTGACTTTCGTGTTTTCATTTCATCTGTTCTATCTAAGTCACTTTTAATTCCATCAACAATCATAGATTGATTACTTTCTTTATCTGATTCATTCAAAGTTATTTTAAAATGATCTGCATTTTCTTCGAATAATTCATCATTTGTTGGTTCTTTTGTTGATTTATTAATTCGTTCTTTAAATTGAAAATAAAACATTCATAATAACTAAACTATCAACAAAAAAAGTTAATTTTGGTTCAAGAAGGTTTGTAGATGCTGTCATCTAGTCAACAATGAATTGATTATGGAAATGTAAAGACTTCCTTTTAGATGTTCTGTTTAATTATATGTATATATGCCAGTTTGTCTAACAAAAGTATGAATTTATTTAAAGCGTTGGTCATTGTTTTTTTGAAATTCTTGCACTTACTATTCAAAATCAAGTGTTCATTTCAAAAATTTAGGTTTTAATTTCTATACCAATGTCATTTATACAAGATTTCGCTGTTCATTATAAATTATCAGCCATTTTATTTATAGAACAGTATTTTTTCAAATGAACTGTATACCACTCAACACCATAAAATAATGATTTCTTGAATTGAATTTTTCTAACTTCGATGAGTAAAAAATTCAAATTCCACGAAGATAGTTCAACCAAATATGTATTGATTCTCTCTGCATTAAGAACACCCATTATTACTCACTAAGCACTTGATGTAAATGTCTCAATCTATGTGTCATTGGTGACCACGGGTTTTTTTATCAATATCATAAACTATGAAGTTAGATGATACATGATCGAGTCCCATCGAAAGCACCAGTTACCTCAAGATTGCTTCATTGATGCGTTTATAGCGATTCGTACAATATACTTCTTCGCGGGATAACAAATGTTAATCCCGAAACTCTGAGAATCAAATAAGAATGAGATTCTAGAGGATGAAGTATATTTGATACTGGACTCGTGATATCGAAATAATATCGAGGCAAGAGGGCGTACAAACGGTTAACGTCCACTCAGGAGACGTGCGAAGAGGAGAATGGGAATAACACACTTGGCGCGCGAGAGAGAGATAAACAGGGGGTATACAATTTCAGCAATTGTGTTTTCTTCGTAAAAGTTAATCACTACACGTTCTCATTGGAAGAAAATCTAAGTTCAGGAATGCCTACTTTAAACCTTATAAAGAATGAAATTGTATCATTGCTTACCATCGTTTTGTGAACCTTCTGATTGAATATTTGACGACTGACGTTTGTTTGTTAATAAATCATCATTTAATTCACTTTTTGGAGAGTTGATACTTTCTTGTTCATCACTATCTAATCGTCTAGCTTCATTCAAAGCCATATCTACACCGATATCATTGGATATTGTTTCGTAAAATAAACCTAATAAGTAAATGAAAATATCTTCTTTTATGTACTATGTTTATTATTAGTTGAAATTTATTGTGAAAGCTGGTCAACAAAAAAGCGCTTTTAGCACAAATATTAGTGTGGAAAGTGTTTTCGAAAAGTATTCCTGTAATTAACTGATGCAGGAGCAGGAAAAACCTTCAAGCAGCAGCTTTTTACTGGACTTTAATTAGTCATTATTCAATTACTAGATAATGGCTGTAAAAACTAAAAACTGTTGGCGCCTTTTATTGTTATTATTAGTCAGTTTGCTGTGGTAAGGAAACAAGTATCATGTGATGCAAATTTTATTAAAATTACCGTGAGAAGTTCTTCTAAAGTTGAATATTTTAAAAACATGTTCACATGATATGTGGTCGTGGTTAAGACTGATCACCTGCAGTCGTCAACATTAATGGAACGATTTAAACAACCAATACAACTTAATTAAGTTATACCTCATTATACAAGACAGTGTCTTTTCTGTTTGTTTGGCTTTAACGGTTCTGGGTTCGAGTCCCGTAACGAACATTAACTTTAAGATGTAGGGACTTACAGCTGATAATTCCTTAATAGTTCGAAACGCAAGTCCTGGATTCCATTGTTATCCACTATCCATCTCCGTTTATAGTGATAATTGATTAGTTGAAACATGTGAATGTGGTCACTGCAGTCTATGTTAAGTAAGCAGAAAATTTTAACTGCTTTATGATTGTGTTACCCATGACCCAATGTGCTTCCTAAGCATTAATTAACGTTCTAACACAAGCTGAAATTTCTTAAAATCATTAACATCCTAATAACTTTATGCCTCCGTTACGTTTTTATCGCAACCCAGTTATGACCAACTCATTTTCCCGGTAATTACTTTGTCCAATGAATCAACAAGTATATCTATACCAAGTTTTCGTTACAATTTGATTTACTGTGAATGAAGAGAGGTTCTATTTTCTCGGTCATTAAATGACAAATAAGGAACAATACAATAATGAAAGTATTGTTGAATAAATAAATAGCAAGTGATGTTATTCGGGATTCAATTATAGACAGACACATACAACACAGAACTTCGTACATAAGTACATCAGTTCAGGTTACCATACCACGTCAGCACAGAGACGTAACTGTCAGTTCAAATCCAAGAGTGATAGCGATATTAGAATTATTAGCAGCAATGGAGAAGATTAGGGAGCGAAGATATGATTCAAAAAGTATAATTCAGTGAGATAAATTTAGAAGGAGAAAGATTTAATTATGCATATAAATGACATGCATGGAACAGGAAAAAGTGGATTTCACTTACAAACATTTGCCTAATGAACATTATTAACCAGAATGTAAAGAAAGTATTCCAACAACTATGTATCACATGCTACAAATTTCCCCTCATTTTGAAAATTTATCAAGCCTCGACTAATTCATGCATCAGTTTTATCTGAAAAACTAAAAGACAGTATTTTAAGTAACAGAATCCGAATCTTTTTGTAAGGAAACCGTTCAAGATTGTATTCGCGAAATAGATCACAATCATTAGGACTAATTTTTGAACTTGATTCGCGATAGACAGATTAAAACTAAATTAAGAGTCTAACCATAGTTGACTAAGATCTATAAGCCAATTTCATTATCAAAAGTATACATGTACTAACTAACTATTGACTAAATAGATATAAAATCGCCATCCAAGTTTATAGGCTTACCAAGTATGGCCCATACGATGGGATTTTTAGGATCATGAGACACTGCGGCTTCTAAGAAGTCAGTAGCTTCTTCGTTACAATTTTGCATGGCGGATACAAGACCGAAAAGAATTAATCTGTGAGGTTAAAGTAAAGACATTAAATGACGACAATTTTAGTTTAATGTTGTTATTTTACAATGAGTAATTGTGTTTAATGCAAAACTCACTACATCATGCTTCATTTAAGAGTATGTTTTAATGAAAATAATAGCTATATGTGAAAATTTATACATAGTGAATACCTGAATGTTATCAAACGTTTAGAAAAGAAACTATGACAAAATATCTAAGTGTGGTTAGATATACTGAAATAGGAATTGCAACAAAGCATGTATTATAATTGATTTCCAGAACTATATACTATTGTGTAATCATCTCAACTTCTAACTAAACTTTCATGTAAGTAACTCGAACTCGTTTTGCAGTTATATTTTATCAGTATTACAGATTAAAAACAGCTGACAAGAATCAACCGAACTAATATGAATTTATTTAATTCTTACCCATTATTAGTGTTAATTAATTTCGTGAACACTTGCTCCCAACATTTTGAATAAGATTTAACTTGATCACAACAACACTTGTAACACAACGCAAATTAATCTCTTTTTCTATTTCGTAATAACTATATACAATCTTGAATAAGTAAT
>CALYCR020000715.1:0-12667 GCA_944470395.2 Schistosoma turkestanicum
GACAATAAATCAATGAATCAGTTGTTAGGATATTCAGCAAATATCTTAAGATAATTACTGGTCAATGCCTATTGGTTAATTCCTACTGGTCAAGTTTATGGCCGTCCTAGTAGATATCGATGTCACGTGCTCCAATGTTGTTTTATTATTGGTTGTCCTAACTATCGATGTCACTTCAAGTGTTGCTTACTATTGGTCGTCTTAACTGTCAATGTCACAAACTTCGATGCTGTATAAATATGCATTACGTGTAACGTTTTATGACCAGGAGCTGGTCCCGGATCCCTAGTCCGGGATCCTGATTCTCTTCTGGATTCGGACCTCGTACTTTCTGGATGCTTGTAGAATACAGGTTCTACTCCACATTCAAGTCTTCTTATTTTTACTCAATATGGGGGTTGGGATAATCGGATTTGAGTAGCATGTCGTGTCGCCGGATCCTCGATCCTCGCTCTCGTTTTCCGACTAAGGTAAACTCGTAATAGTTCAAGTATATCAAGTTGACGTGTTTACGTGCAGGCGTAACATAAATCAATAAACTGGACAAGGAAATAATCTTATTCAAAGGGTATTATGGTATTTATATGGGGGAAAAAATATGATGTGATTATTGGTAAAGTTTCATTCTCTGAGTTGAATGATTTGATTGAAATCATGAATCGATCAATGTTAGACCCTCGTTAGAAACCTGGAACCATTGGATGGCCATTTCATCCTAGTATGAGACTTATTAGCAGTGCACATCCATGATTCTCATTCGCTGAAGTCGAACCTAGGATCTTCGGTCCTGCGTGTGAACGCTTAAGCTCTAGACCAATGTGACGGCATTCAACGGCCTATCTTACATCAATCCAACGATAATCGATTCATAATTTGAATCAAAAACAACATTCGTCATAACTCTATATTGAATTTGTTTGTTGTTTGAGTTAGACCAACTATTTTCTTCTAGTGACTTCAATGAAACTCACTAGTCACAAGTAGTAGCGATGGAATCCAAAATGCGAGTTTAGTCACAGCTGGATGTACCGTGCCACAACATTACAGAGTTCATTTTCACTCCAGGACTCGAACCCAGCACTTATCGCTTCAAACACTACCGCGTTATCACAAAGTGAACACTAGCCCTAGCTTGAAAGTACTACATCCAGCTGACGAGGCCCAAAACAAAACGAAACGCGATTTCTAATTTGCACTGCTAGCCACCTTCTATCTCTTGCTTTTAAATGGTTAAGAATATAGTCTACATTTGTGAAAGAATACTGGATATATCTAAACGATTGTGATTGATTTCTAATCATTTCATTCATTAATATAACTCTAATCATGATTCGGATTTTATCTACCAGTCACAAGTAGGTGGTCTACACCACAAAATACGTTTTATTGTGGTGGTGGTGTTTGCTTCTCTGAGCTGGGTGTTTTGGTTGTGGAGATTTCATTGTTCTTCTGAACAACATCATCAGCCCAAACTTCAGATAGAAGTGAAGCATTCACCTGAGCTACAAATCTTCTCCACGTTTTTTTTAGATAAACCTCTGCAAATCTTGCTTTTCTAAAACACCGATCTAATTTCAGTGTGTTATACAGCAATTCAGAGGGTAAAGCATAGATATTCAGCCAGTCAGTCAGATGCAACGTAGAACTTCGTACGTAAGTACATCAGTTCATGTTGCCATACCACATCAGCACAGAGATGTAGTTGTCAATTCAAATCCAATAGTAGAACAGGTAGTAAAGGTATTAGAAGTAATCAGAAAGGTTAGGATGAGAAGAAATTATTCAAGAAGTAAGATTCAGCGAGAAAAGTCTAGAAAGTCAAAAGTAAAGGGGTTGAAGAATCCATAAGATTAGGATTTCAGAGAACACAAAGAATAAATGCACCTACGCCATTGCGAACGATTTTGAGCCATATCATTCAGGGTCTCTAACCATCGATTATTATCATCTCGCGGACCCCAACCAGGTAGTCGACAACTACCCACGTGACTCAATCCACTTGTCAATGACTTCATGGCATTTCTACCATGTTCTGGTCTGGCCGCCCCTAACTTTCTTCCAACCTACTCCTACACTACAAAACATAGCTCGACGAGGCAGTCGATGGTTTGGCATACGCAACACATGTACCAATCACGTCAAATGATGAGGTTTCAATGCTTCATCTATTGACCTACTATCGTCTACTAGCACCCGTTTCCTAATAACAGCATTGCTTACCCGGGTGTCCCTAGGATGCACGAGCAATGCTTCGAAGACGCCTATGATCGAAAAACATAGATATTCACTAAACTGTAAGTTGATTATCGTAAACTAACATGAAACTTGATATAAAGTGAGCCAATCAGATGTGATCAAATGAAATGGGCCATTTGATAAACATCCGAAAGTATTCGAAACGACGCGTACATATCATTGCCCATCGGTTTCTCCTGTAAGTAGCCAGTTTTTTTTACAGGGGGGCGATTTGGGGAGTTCGTACGTGTTGCGATCAGATCACAGTCACTAGGTTGGTAGATGTAGGCTACCTGGTTGGGGTTGGCGAGACGAAAGTCACCGATGGTTAGAGACCTTGAACGACATGGCTCAGAATCGTTTGCAATGGCGCAGGTGCATCCACTCTTTGTGTTCTCTGAAATTCTAATCTTCTGAATTCCTCATCATCTCTATCTTTCTCTTTCCAACTTTGCCTCACTGAATTATACTCTTCTAATCATATCTTCGCTCCCTTATCTTCTCCATTACTACTAATACTTCTACTATCACCATCACTCTTGGATTTGAACTGACAGTTACGTCTCTGTGCTGATGTGCTGTGGCAACCTGAACTGATGTACTTATGTACGTACGAAGTTCTGCGCTGTTTGTCTAAATGACTAAAAACCCTTTACAATGTGGCTCAGGTGCTTTAACCACCTTCTAAATTCTTCAAGATGTTTATCTTTCTCTTCTCAAATTTATTTCACTAGGTTATTGTATACTCCTTGAATAACATCTTCAAACCTTAATCATTTCGATTACTGTTCATACTACTACTACCTTTACTACTATAGGACAATGGCGTCTCTTTGCTTATATAGTGTGTACGTACGTACCTAGTTCTACGTTGTAACTAACTGACTGACAGGTTATACTCCTTGAATAACATCTCCAAACCTTAATCTTTTCGATTACCGCTCATACATCTACTACCTTTACTACTATAGGACAATGGCGTCTCTTTGCTAATCTAGCGTGTACGTATATGTACCTAGTTCTACGTTGTAATTGACTGACGGCTGACTAACTGACTGACAGACAGCCAGACAGCCCTCTAAAAAAAGAAAACACAGACATTCACAGCGTGGTGGGTGGGAGGGGTGCATGCAAACACACACACACACACAACCGCTTACTTGAACATAAGCTTTCATTGGATCTAACATGGATCGATTAATATAATTATCCATGATTAATTCCACTGAATGTTCACCATATTTACGACGATATAATTGTAATAATTCATGACATTTTTCATTTAATTTTTCACAGGGATTCGATCGATAAATAAATGATTTACCAGCCATTGATTCGAATAACTAAAGAAAGACAAGAGAGAAAAACACACATCGTGTTAGGGATATTCACATCCAACCAATATCCTAAGATAATTAATTATTGGTCAATGCCTATTGGTAGATTTCTATTCGTCAATTTTATGGTCGTTTTAACCGTCAATGTTGTCTCTTATTGGTCATCCGGATTGTCGATGTCATTTCAGATGTTACTTCCTATTGGTCGTCTTCACCGTCAATGCCGCCGAATTCGATGCTGTTTCCTATTCGACCAAAATGTATAAATACGCATTATTTGTGACATTTTACGACCACGACCAGGGCTCGGTCCCGGATCCCCAGTCCGGGATCCTGATTCTCTTCTGGATCCGGACCTCGTACTATCCGGATGCTTGTAGAATACAGGTTCTACTTCATATCAAGTCTTATTATTGTTGGGATAATCGGATTTGAGTAGCATGTCGTGTCGCCGGATCCTCAATCCTCAATCTCGTTTTCCGACTGGGTAAACTCGTAATAATTCAAGTATATCAAGTTGACGTGTTTACGTGCAGGCGTAACACACATACACACATAGAGAGAAGGAGACAGAAATGGTTAATCATACGCAATGATGTGATATGTTTGAATGCTATAATGAGTTCACCTTACTAGGTAACGAGAGCGTAGACAAATGATTGCAGTGACACGATAAGCTATTCTAATCCATTTGTCCCCGGCTACGACTAACTAGATCATGAAGTCTTGATAGAGCGTAGAGAATGTATTCTACAAGCACTCAGAGAATACGAGGTCGACAAGCACAAAAATCAAGCTTATTTATACAATGACAGAAACGCCCGTGATGTGAGCCACAAAATAGCGTACTAAAATAATCCATCAATCAATGACAGTGAAGGATTTTCCGAGAGAAGGTCAACTAAGGCGTCTTATGCGCGAACACATAAAAAAATTGAAATTGGGATTTTTTTTCCAAGTGAGTTCTGGGGATTTAACGTATACAACATGATTAACATAATGATTGATGTGAATTATATTAGCCCCCCCCCTCAAATACCCTAGCACGACCGACCGTGGAGAGACTCCGATCTCTACCTCCGTCGAAACGCTATAAGGGAATTCCTACTCAACTACTTCTCTTGGTACAGATGTTACTCGAGAAAGTGACCAGGTTGATGATTACGGCAAGTCCACCTTGGAGAGTTGAAAAATCCTCATTACAAACCAATGGTGCACATGGACTCCACGATCTCGACGGAGCTAACGGCGTTTGAACCTAATGTTGGTCACCAGCTACCAGGGGATAACAAATCCTAACTCTGCTACACTGCCTTCTGGATTAGACCTGTAGGGGAGTGGCCCCTTAAGAAAACCACCTACTTCGATCTAGGCATCCGAGCAGTATCCCAACTCACTCAAAAGTTCATTGATTTGTATGTCTCTTTGTACCAATAATTATTTGTCTAAATCAAAGAATATAAAAATTTCCTATATCTATTCCAGATAATATCAACTGATGGAACGTTAAAATCATCCACATTTCCGGGCACACTTCCATACTGTTGTTCTTTGAAAATAACGATTTGTCTATTCAGATAGACAATCCAAGATTTAAAAAACGGTTTCAAGCTACATCACAACAACATAGCAGGAAATAAAATGAATCAGGGTGTTGTAAATAAGTATTACACGTTATGGAAAACCGACTGTGGCTGGTATCTTGACACGTGGTGGTCATGCTTGCCTATCGTGATGATCCAACCGAGTTATATTGGCTGGAACATATGTTACTGTAGGTTCTAACATGTCAGGCAGATCCACTGGAGAACGGTAAGACTAAAGCAGCAACTCAAGGTCTGTGGGCAAAGTCGTACTGCTGGCTATAGAGGAATGTAACAGTAGTAGGTTGTTTCCCTCGGACAACCAACATCTGCAACGATGTTGAGTTCTCACAAGGAAGGAAGGGGTTAGAATAGGTCGACCCTAAAAATGTCACACCTCACCTTACCTCCGTCTTCGGCGGTAAGGGGTTTTAAAAAAGAGCGGAGCTAACACTTCAAAAACTCCTCATAAAAAGGCCGTGCGTGACCGGCATCAAGCAGTTGTATTGTGGGGCTTCATACCCCTAACAGGATACGATAACATCTGTGT
Source organism: Schistosoma turkestanicum (assembly GCA_944470395.2). Taxonomy (NCBI): domain Eukaryota; kingdom Metazoa; phylum Platyhelminthes; class Trematoda; order Strigeidida; family Schistosomatidae; genus Schistosoma; species Schistosoma turkestanicum. The sequence goes on from CALYCR020000715.1 coordinate 5,706, forward strand.
CACAATCAAATCCTTCTTTCACTTCTTAATAACTACTTCCACGACTAACCCTTCACACATTCATTTACCACTTGGTGCCGCTGAAGTAAACGATTCGAACAGACACCTGAAACCACACTCTAAGCTACATATTGAAGCATTTAATGTGCAAACATCGTGCCAAATGCACATTTACGCAGAGGGTATAGTTATTAACATAAAAACAAACAGGAAAACACAACTTACTTGACCATGAAATGTAACACGATAATATGCTGCAAATAATCGATGTCCATGTGATTCCACACGACTTATTGATTCATAAGCTCGACCAATATGATGATAAATTTGTGCTAAATTATTATATTGACATTTGTATTCGTACACTGGTAAAATTAATTCATACACTGGTCGTATACATTCGAATAAACCAGCTGATTCTAGCGCTAAAGCAGCTTCATTCATATCGGTTAATAAATCATCCTTTGAATGGGAAAAAAGAGTTTTAACATGAAAACAAACATGGATTACATATAATTTATATTTTAACAAAAGGATATAAAACAATTGAACATTGAATGCGGCTTATTTAAAATGACCGACTAGTGAATAGCTTTGGGAGGAAATTCTTGGAGCTCTACTAAGAAGATGTAACCAGTGGAGTTCAACCCTATCGGATGTAAGCAGTAACTAGCAAAAACAAATGGGTGAGGTTGCGTAAAATCCTTAGATTGATTAGAGTTAGACATTAACAGCGTTGAACGCCGGTTAAGAGGTTTAGAGGTTAAGCGTTTGCGTGGAAGGTTGAAGGTCCTGAGTTCGAATCATGAGAGTTGCAGGGGTCGTGGATGTGCACTGCTGATGAGTAGTCCCATATCAGGAGGCAATGGTCGTCCAGACAGACAGACAGATACAACGCACAACTTTGTACATAAGTACATCAGTTCAGGTTGCCATACCACATCAGCACACAGATGTAACTGTCAGTTCAAATCCAAGAGTGATAGTGATGATAGAAGTATTAACAGTAATGGAGAAGATTAGGAAGAGAAGATTTGATTCGAGAAGTATAATTCAGTAAGATAAATTTAGAAGGAGAAAGACAGAGATGATGAGGAATTCAGAAGGTTAGAATTAAAAAGCACACAAAGAGTGGATGCACCTGCGCCACTGCAAGCGATTTTGAGCCATGTCATTCAAGGTCTCTAACCATTGGTGACTTTCGTCTCGCGGACCCCAACCACGTAGCCTACATCTACCAACATGACTTAGTCCACTTGTCAGTGACTTCATGGATTTGTGCCATGTTTTTTTTGGCCGCCCGTATCTTTCTGCTAACCTACTCCTACACCACAAAATATAGCTCGGCGAGGCAGTCGATGGTTAGGTATACGTAACACATGTCTCAACCACCTCAGCTAATGAAGTTTCAATATTTCATCTATTGATCTGTCATTCTTACCCGTTTCCTAATAACAGCATTGCTCACTCAGTTGTTCCAGGATATACGAGCAATGCTTCGGATACACCTATGATGTCCTTTCTAAGGAAGCCTGTTGCCCGATTTGACACAATGTCCGTACATCAAATGCTCCAACATGTAATTTGGAACGAGGTTTCAGGAGACCAGGAATGACGTTTCGTGAACTCGCTTCGTTTGCATTAGCTGTGCAGTGTGATAAGGGAAGGTGAGAAGAGTTAGTCGTGGAGATAACAGAGATATTAGGGGGCGTAGGAAGGATTTAGTTATGACCGATTTGGTCTCGCGTGCTGTTACCGGTATGAGGGCGGATGTCACTTCCCGGCTGCCCACACCGTGGAAGGGTGTTTCTTGAGAAACCTGAAAAGGAAGATAGATTAGTTTTGGTCTTAACGAGACCAAGGGACAACTTCTTGAGGCCGGTCACGCACGGCCTTTTTATGAAAAGTTTTTTGAGTAATAGCTCCGCTCTTGAAAGCCCTTAGTGGGCAGCCCTTACCGACGGAGACGGAAATCCATGAGGTGAGGTGAGGTGTGACATTTTTAGGGTTGACCTTTTCTAACCCCTTCCTTTCTTGCGAGAAGGCAGCATCGCTGCAGAAGCTGGTTGTCTGAGGTAAACACATAACTGCTGTCACAGCCCACTGCAGTCAGCAATACGACATCGCCCTCAGACCTTGAGTTGCTGCTTTTAGTCTCATCGTTCTCCAATCGACCTGCCTGGCATGACAGTAACATATATTCCAGCCGATATAGCTCGGTTGGATCATCATGATAGGCAAGCTGGACCACCACGTGTCAAGTAACAGTTACGGTCGGCATAACTCATTATCTATATATAGACATGAATATATTTCATTCTGTATCACACTAAATATAATACGCCTACACTTACTTGAGTATATGAAATTTCTAATAATGTAGACGAATCAGTTTTAAGTTCATTTTCTTCTAAACAAATATTTGATGAAATCGCTTTGAATGCATGACAACCTTGTGGAAATTCACCTTAAAATAGAAGAAAAAAGAAGGAGCAATAACTTGTTAAATATGAACAAATAAAATTCAGAGAGAATCATCAATGGACTACAAAACATTCCTTCAGTAAGTCAGCTCATAAATGCCATCGAATGACCAAGAACAGAGAGGATCCATTCTCTCTATCTCTAAATGATCTCCCATGGCCACACGTATATAGTCGCTGACAAGGAATTCATACTAACTGAATTCTTGTGGCACAGATGTTATTCACAAAAATTAAGGAGAACGGAAAACAAGTGTCCATAGCGTTTTAACCAGGTTAGTAAGTACGAAGTGTAGTGAACGAGAACACAGGTGGGGCAACCGGATTGTATTTAACGAAAATTACAGAGTTACTCAGTAAAATCGGAAAACCATATTGTAAATCGTTAATTTGCAAAATATCAGTTCATCATATCGAACTGGACTGTTCTTGTTGCAAAACATCAATCCATTGTCACTATTCATGCGTTTCATACAAATTCCATTGTATTCCCACTCTTCCTTTCTTGATCTTCCCCCATCTTCTACTGCTAGACATTACGTTGACGCTCAGGTCATATACTGCTTATAAGTAGCTCACACCACAGAAGGACTGATCTAGGGGAGATGGAGAACCCTGATTCCAAACCGATGGGCTCCACGGTCCTCAAGAAATAAATAACGTGTAAGCTTATTGATGGTCGGTCACCAGCTTCCATTAGACTGCATCTCCTCCTTACATTGCTCTCCTGGCTTAGTGGATTAAACTTTTGAGTCAAAGGTTTGCGAAGTAATCCCCTCAAAGAAAAAATCCACCTGTTTAAAGATGCCATGTCGTAGTTAGAGACCAGAATTTTAAATTCTAAACACACTTTTACAAGCATCATTTCGTAATTTTCTAACTTGAAACTCAAAACTTTTCATTTTAACTCTTAAATATAAATGTATTTTCGGGTAGAGTTTTGGAGGTTTGTGTTTTTTACACATTTGAAATCATCAATCAATCATTGTTAGATAACCATTAAAAACCTGGAAGCACTGAAAGACGGCCGTTTCATCGGAATTCACCAGCAGTGCGCATCCACGACTCTTACACCTCGCAGGATTCGAATCCGGGACCTTCGGTATTGTACGCGAACGCCTAACCTCTCGACCACTGGGTCGGCATCCAACGGTGTTAATGCCTAACTCTGATTGATCACCATTGCGGGGTGGGAGTAACAGGCGAAAGTAAGTAAGTGAGTAAACAATTAAACTCTTTGATACAGAGAACTAATATTGACAAAAATCTTATTTCAGTGAAAATAAATATCGAATCGTACGAGAAGAGGTACCAAAATTCATATGCACCACATGAAAAAAAAGCAAGTGTGAGTGGTATTAATTTTTGTTAAGAACATATAGAAATTACAAAGCAGTTGAATGAAATAATAGTTATGATGGTAAGAGAAACCATAAAAGTTATCGCAATCAGGAAGAATTCTTTCATTGAGAGAAATTTCTCACACTTATGTAAAGAGAATGAGAGTTATAGAAGGACCGCTATTGGCTCTCATTCTGAGTCATCTCTAATGCCATGCTTCAATTTAGCCGATCCTAAATAGCTAAGAACTTAATTCTACATCACACGTCATTTAAGTTGTCGGATTTAGTAGTCAGAGTTATTACATATAATATATTCTGCAATCGCTTCCGTCTATAGAGATTCACCACATCAATACTCTATATATCGACCGTACCTACGACTCTAAACTTAACCTTAGTGTAATGCACTCAGTGGTCTTAACAAACTTAATGTTTCGAACTTACAGTGTATGAACCTATTGTTGGTCACCAGCTACTTCAGGATCAAAACTCGTAACATTGCACCACTGCTCTGTGGATTAGACCTGTAGGTCAAAGACTCGGAGAATGGTCGCCTGAAGAAAACCATCTACTTTGGTCTGGGAGTCTGATCAGTATCTCGAACCACTCACAAATTCATTGATCTGCGTGGCGCATATAAATTTAGCTGCTCCTTTGTACCAATAATTATTATGTGTTTAGACCAATAAGTAAAAATATCCTGTATCTATTCGAGATAATATCAATTTTAATGGAACTCACTCACTGATCACCTCTTCATTTTTTTAAACTAGTTTTAAAGTTATAAGCTAATGAGCGATATGGAATTATCTGAGATGACATTCGTGGTACATGCTGGATCCATTGAACGCGGTGTTTGAGGATGGTAACATCAATTAAATAGTCGTCTTTGTGGCTAAACAAACGTTGTCGAACCTGTGTATTACTAATATAGTATAACAACTGAATATCAGCAATCCTTCGCAGACAACGATGATCAAACGTAGAAAGTCGTTCAGCAACCTCAATTCGGAGAGGCAAGGTTTCACAAGTAAAGAGCGATATTGCTTTCACCGACGCCTTATGGACCTGAATTTTTCAGCTAGAATAATATCACGAAGGTGCCAAGGATGGTACTGACTGGAATAAACTAATCTGGCTATGACTATATGTGATTTGAGCTCATCACTTACGCCACCACTAGCGCTTATGTAACTACGCAGATATATGAACTTTCGCCTATTGCTCCCTACCAACGTGGTTCAGGGTCTTGTCAGTGCTGTGAAAGAACTTTACAGTTAGGTGCAAATTAAATGGTACACCTGTGGTGAATGCTACTAACAAAGTGGCATATAAGTAGTTGTATGCAGGTAGAGCATTCCCTAAAAGTTGCTACCTGAGAGTGTCTGGATATAATAATGCATGACGTGATCAAAGTGTACTGAAAACAAGAAGCGGCGCTATAGAAGACAGTATTGTTTGCGGATTCGGTGCACATATTTGCATAGATTGGGGGCATCACTGCACAATACTAAGATGAGCTGTTTCGTCCCTGTATGAGACTCATCAGTGACAATGTACATCTAAAACCGTCGCACGCGAATACTTATCCTCTAGACCACTGAGTCCGAGGAATCCCACGGTGTCCATGTCTAACTTTTTCAATCTAAGCTCTTGCGCAACCTCACCCACTGTCTTCAGTGGGTAACTACTACTACTGCCTATTCCCAACAGCGTTGAACTCCACTAGTCACAGTTTCTTCTCACTTGGAGAAATTTCCTCACAGATTCAAGTGTAAACACAAATCTTATCGAAAAAAATGGGAGGCTGGTATACTTTGTTACTTATGCAATAAAAAGTAGCACATTTCACAAACTACCATTCAATGCTCAATTATTAGTTGATAAAACTAACTAACTCTAACATTAATCATTGAAAGATGAGTTAGTCGAATGAAAGGGGGGATATATAAAGAGCAATCAAAAACATGCATAGTCAATGCTTGGCATACAATAGACATGACCGCATTCAATGCACACACACTTAGATAGATAAACGCGAATCTATGGCGGCAAACCAGCATACATAAAACATGACACATGAGAAACACAGGGTAAAATTGAACGGTGGACATAAGTAATCATTCCCCTCTACAGAAAATAAATAATAATAAATGCTTTAGAAATAAGAAAGAAGACACCAACAGCAACTCTGTCTCCTTCACATTTGAATGTAGCGTATCAATCTGATTATTCAGAGAGCATAGTGTGTTCCATAGTGTATTTCTTTTCGAGTGGACTCGAACTCCAAACCATGGAGAAAAAGACACTGGACCAGATTGATGCTTTTGTAGTGCGTGTACTATTTTGTCGAGCCCACAGAGCTTGGTTCCCAAGCCTTCGGATAAATGAACTTAATCCATTCCGTCCGAGTTACTATTCCCTCGTCTTTTGACCTTGTCAATCAGTCGCTTAAAATCTTGGTGAGCAGTGCTTACTTCATTTATCGCATGTACCTAGGCTTATTTTTGTCCGACTATAATTGCGTAGTCATGCTCCTGATCACATTGAATTGGCTCACTCTCTTTCTCCATTTCACTTCGCTCTGATAGTATGCTTCTCATTCTCGTGTATGTCCACAACAGCGACTCATCCAACCCGATTTGTATGTGACTTCCTACTTACATCGTTGCAAAAATGGTGATCGCCAGAAATGGAAAGGAAGATTTGTATTTCACATAGCCTATGTAATAGTTCGTAGTGAGCCCTACTTAAGAATGCAACTCAGCCACAATTCACTGTCTGATAAAAATTTACTCAGCCCAATATTCTGAATAAAAATAGGACCATTAAAAAACAATCCCATCCTCATTATTACCAAGATGTGATTTGGACTTGGGAATTTCATTAAAACCATGAGTCGATCAGTGTTTAGACCATCGTTAGAAAGAAACCTGGAAGCAATGAATGACCGTTTCGTTCTAGTATAGGACTGGCTCAATGACAGTGTGTATCTCCAAAAAACTCGCAGACGATAGAAGCGAACAAGAGGTATTCAGTCTGGTGCGTAACCATGATTATTTTTATCATTTACAAATATTGAATTCTAAACTTTGCTTCCTAAGATTTTAATTTCACACAGTGAGCACGTGAAGCC
>CALYCR020000716.1:0-12699 GCA_944470395.2 Schistosoma turkestanicum
ACCTTCATACTTGTTAAACAGTTTAATGACTATACTCACTCAGTAGCTCAGTGAACAAAGCTTCCGTCTTTAAAATTTATAGGTAGTCAATTCGATTTTCATGAGTGTACAGAAATACTGAGTTTTAGGTACATCTAACTGATGAGTTGTAAATGGGAAGCAATTTGTGGTATGGATTTCATTGTTAGTTTTATAGTGATCATCATGCAGTCAACTCGCTGAGGATATGCTTATAGTAACAGAAGCTGGTCGGTTATAATCTCGAAAGTCAACAGTAAGAAATAACGAAACCTTATCGAAATTATCTATCAATTTACGCAACATCTATAAAATATTCTAACCCAAACACGTTCGAATCATTCAAGTGGTATCATCGATCTCCTCCAAACTTACGTCCATGTCCTCATGATAAATCCTAACTAGCATAACACATGAGTTAAGCAGTTGTTTCCTGGTGACTATATTCATCTACCCTAAAACTTTAATATTAAAGTAACATGTGATTAACATAAATAAATTGAAAAGAACTTCATTACGATTATCATTAAAATATATATTTTCAATATGTCGACAATTCACAAATATACAGTTAATAAATAAAATAATTAGCTTTATAGTCATTCCATCATCTCTTTATTATTCTCATTAAAATAATAATTCATTGATACATGAATAATTAGATTTTAACACTACTACTAAAATAACAGTATTTCCCAATTCCACCCCCGCCCTGCCAATGTAATTGTTATTGCCTTTTATTTTTCTTCTTTTAACAAACAACATCCCCCTATTACAAATGTTCACTTCCGGTATAGGATTTTGATTAGGGAAATTATTTGTATTTCATACTGTCTGTACTTGATTTACTGTTTCATACTATATGAGTGAAATATTTCGAAAATTATCCAGAGAGAGAATAATGGGTTTTCCTTTTGTGGTTTCATTTTTCACTTGTGATAAACATCCAATGTCTTTACATGATGAGTGATATATTTCTTATTTTTTTTCATATTAGTTTTATCTATACATAAAAAATCAATGTGTCTATGAAAAGGAGGCATGAATATTCTGTGGAATACTCACTTCATGTTGTTATCAACAACAACAAACTCATATCCCAAACAAACATACAGTTGCACATTTGCACATAGTTGAATTTTAATTTTATATTTTTTGCTCTAATAGCTCTAGCTCTTAAAGAGGAAGAAAGAATATGCAAGTTATATGATAGATAATTTGACCTAGTTTATTTTTAATTCTACTAACTAATACTACTACTACTAATAATAATATGGCATATTCTATGTATGCCAGCTTGGCTGAGTGTATCTATTTCAATTATTCCTGTATGTATGACTGTTTCTTGTTGTTGTGTTGTGTTGTGTTGTGTTTACTGCTTTTACTAGTGAGTGATACTTCCGGTCTTTTCTAGGTTATACGAACTGATTCTAGTAATCTGATTTTATTCGTTTACAATGCTTATAATTATTCTTGTGCTCTTTAGAAACACAGAATTTTACCACATAAATTTGTAAAAACAGAAACTAACAAATCATTTACCGTATGTGTGTGTGGGTATTTTCTAGTTAAGCATTCGCCTCAAAATGGATTCGTGCTCATAGTCAACTTATTGTATCTCATTGAGGTTGGCTTTACTCATTTCTCTCACTCTATTGCGTCGTGCCACTCTCTCACTCAGTCACACATACACGCACACACACACACATAAACAGACTCATAGATTTTTATCTAAAACAAAATTAATTATAGGCCCTCAAGGTTTTTATTTTCTTTCGAGTTAACTCTTCTTGTTCTTTCAACAACAAAAAACTTTTATTCCTATTTTCTTGTTGATTCCTTCTCGTGTTGTTTTTTTTCGTTTCAGTTGAAAATATATACAGTTTGAAGTTTCGAATGTTCATGTGTTTGTCTGTGTGTGTGTGTTTGCAATGGATCTTAGAGTAGAGTTTTTTTTTTGATGCTACACTTGAAGAAAAGCAATAACAACCAAGCAGAAAGACTACAACAACAACAACAACGCCTATTCTAAGGTCATTCATTCATGTATGTGTATATCCATCCATAAAAACTGGGTAATCATAATACCCTAGCATGACCATAAAGTTTAAGTATAGTAAATTATAGTACTGAAAACTGACTAATATATTCTATGCAAGAAGAGGTGAGATGCATACAGGTATACAAAGATAATATACATACATATATATACACAGACATGAAAACGCAACTAACTAGTAAGACTTTACTCAAAGTTCTTATGATTGTTGTATTCTTACGGAAAAATTTTTCAAAAATAAGTTAAGATTATTTTTTTTTCTTAGGAATAAAAAAAAATACTTAGTTAATTATTTTTAGTTTGAAATTTAAAATTTTTAAAAGAAAGATAGAATATTTTTTTAAGGTTTTCAGTTAGTTTCCATTGCCTAGTTTATTGAGAGATCATGAAAAAAAAATAATCATAAAATATGTGGATGATGAACTTTTGTGAATATTTTTAAATGAATCTATCTCAGATTTCATAAAAATGTTCTTTTCTCACTTTTTAAAGAAACTTCTCTACAGAATTCTTTTTTCTTTTGAGTTTTTTTAATTTGGATAATAATTAAAATAATAGGAAACTGAAATTTTATATCTGTTTATTAATTGTAATACAATGAATGATTAATGATTTCAAATGCGTAAAAACGCAAACTTCCAAAACTGTTCCCCAGAATATCGTAACAATGCTCACTAGTGACTAGCTTCGTGAGGAAATTCTCGGAGTTCTAGTTGAGAAGACGTGACCAATGGAGTTCAACCCTGTCGGGTGTAGGCAGTAACTAGCAAAGACAATTGGGTGAGGTCGCGCAAAATCCCTAGATCAATCAGAGTTAGACAATGAAACCGTTGGATGCCGGCCCAGTGGTCCGATGGTAAGGTGTTCGGCTACAATGCCAAAGGTTCCGGGTTCGAATCCTGTGAGGAGAAGGAGTCGTGAATGCGCCCTGCTGATGAGTCCCACACCAGAACGAAACGGCCGTCTTTCAGTGCTTCCAGGTTTCTAATGGTGGTCTAACAATGATTGATTGATGATTTCAAATGTGTAAAAACACAAACCTCCAAAACTGTGCCCCATCATATTGGATAGTTGGGTGTTGGATTTGAATTTTGCAGAAATGTTTGGCGATATAATATCCATATTGATGATTGTTGATAAATTACGAAATATCATCAGCTCCAATAAAGATTTTACTTTGCAGTTTGTCAACAACTATTAGCTAGAATGAAACCTACTTTAATACAGGATTTCTTGTCGATTACCTTTAAGCATTCAGTATCCACTGAAATACACTGTAAACTTGAATAATTCAGAACGATGACTACATCTCAACCTGGTCACTAAAATTCCATTAGAAAAGTCTGAAATTGACCTTTGATTTGATTCACAATGCACCAATAATGGTTTTACCTGGGTTCATACTCGAGACAAGTAAACAGATGCTGCCGATAAGGCCTGAAAGTCTTGAGTTCGACCTCTGGTAGAGTTGTGAGTATTAAGTGATAACAAGTACCATACTAAGGTGAAACACGTATGCTCAAAGCTTTCTGGTTTTTAATGGTTATCCAACTAAAGTCAATCTATAGCTTGTGTGTGTGTATAAAAATCACTGATTCTTATACTTACTTACTAACTTTCACCTGTTACCCCCAATGGAGCATAGGCCGCCCACCAGTTTTCTCCAACCAAATCTGTCCTGGGCTTCCCTCTCCAGTTCTGTCCAATGTTTGTTCATTCCTCTCATATCTTTCTCTATTTCTCAGCGTAACGTGTTCCTTGGCCTTCCTCTGTTCCTTTTGCCTTGAGGGTTTCGTGTGAGGGCTTGCCTTGTGAAGCAGTTATGTGCTTTTCGTAGTGTGTGTCCTATCCACCAGCTCCACCGCTTCTTCCTGATTTCCTCCTCCACTGGAATCTGGTTTGTTTTCTCCCACAGTACGTTGTTGTTGATGGTGTCTGGCCAATGAATACGAAGTATTTTTTGTAGACAGCTGTTCATAAATACTTGTTTCTTCTGGATGATGGCTTTCGTAGTTCTCCAAGTTTCCGCTCCATACAGTAGAACTGTCTTGACATTTGTATTGAAAATCCTGATTTTGGTTTTGGTTGAAAGTTGTTTGGAGTTCCAGATATTTTTCAACTGTAGAAATGCAGCCCTCACTTTGCCAATCCGCGCCCTCACATCTGCATTGGATCCACCTTGGTTGTCGATGATGCTGCCCAGATATGTAAAGGTGTTAACATCCCCCAAGGCATCTCCATCAAGAGTGATTTGGTTGGTGCATATTGTGTTGCATCGGAGAATTTTGCTTTTTCCTTTATGTATGTTGAGACCTACTGCTGCTGCTGATTTCTTATAGTTTGAACGTAATTTAAATTATAAAATAACATCAAGAAATGAACACTTAACACATGCTTGTACTTTCATCCACATGACACACACATAGAGTATACAACCAACAACCAAAGATACACATACAGGATAATACCTATAACTGTAATTAATTATTGGTTCACTTCCAACTTGTTTATGCAATACGCGTCATCATACCTTCTTGTCAAAAAGTTTAGCATTAATAACCTAAGTCTCTTTTACTTAAAATCTAGCGACTAAGAGTTTAATCCTTGACTTGAATTTTAAGTGGACATTGTGCTAGAAAAAAAAGACATTTCCATACTACTAGCTGTGTCCATGTGTATTTGTGTTTTCAGTTATTCTTATGATATTGTTTATTTTTATTGATTTATTCATTGATCAGTTACTTTTTCTCCTTTTTCTTCTTCTTTTCTAGACAAAAGCATGTAAACAAAAAAATAATTATCTCATAATCAACATTATATTACCGTCACATTATTCTATTCTATTATTAGTGAATAATGTTTTTTCATTGGACACAGTGCATCAGTGAACAATTCTAATGTATACATACACAGAATGCAATCCTCTCTCTTCTACACATCATAGACAACAAATGTGATAATGTATAGTTGAACTTTCCCTGATTTAACTATTTTCTATACGTTGACTATATACATAGGTGATCGATCGTTGCCCATCCCTTACTCTTGATCTCTTCAAGAGTCAGTCCACCCTATCAACATCATCATTATCCATTTTATCCTGTTGAATATGCATATAACTGTCACAATTGTTTTTGCCAGCTTTGTCTTATGATTATTACCGATTATTATTCACTTCATAGTTTCATTCTTTGTCTCATTGCTGATTTGCTTTTTTTATTCCTTGTGTTCTTTGATAATTTTGCTTTCTTTTTGACATAATTGTCCATTTATGTCATACTGATTCTTCTCTGCTTTTTTTTCAATCAAATACCAAGTGTATAATCGAGGTTTTGTGTATTGATCACAATGAAATATGTCACATTATTAGGTAAATAACAATGAAGCAAAACACAATTGTATGAACCAGTTCAAAATGATAAAAGATTATTTTTCCAGAAAAAAAAGACCAAAATCAATAGATTTTTACGAATTTTTAATTCGTTGCTTATGCACTAAAAATATATTCAACTAGTGTCTACTTCAACCAGCGATATTTCCTTATGCGTTAACGATTGTAATAAAGATGCGGATGATAAAAACAGAATATGTTATTGAATCGATGAAGTTACGCCCGGTTGAACTGATCAATATAACTAGGTTCAGACAATGTGGTTTAGATCGGCATGATTAGTGTAATCAGTTGGTTACAGGATATTGGTCTATATTTTTCTTCTGAATAAAGTTTTTGGGCAAGTTTGTTTTCGGACAGAATAGGGTTGCTAACTCCATACCTAACCCTCCTCCTTTATCCAAGCTTATAGACCGGTAGCAATCCTAGAAAGGATACATGCGGAGCTATTTGGAGATATTGAGTAATATAGATAATTCCAAGTTCATTTCAATGGTACAGATGTATTCTCTTTTAAATGTTGAGTTCTAAAAAATTATCTCATTATTTTTATTCGATTTGACTCAGGTCTTATATGGTCTGAAAATAAAAATTTCGAGACTGCAATAAAATCGTATCTCGACATTAGACAAAAGGTATTAAGTATTTTTAAGCCCATTCGCGTCAAGCTGGGTTACATCTCTTACTACCCTATGCCAAACGATATATACACTATAAGCTATATTGCTATATACGGCTGAAGGTCTCCTATGAGACCAGAATGTCCATTAAGAACATTGTGGATGGTTTGACATTACTTTGGCAAGTTTTACTAATAATCTATATACAAATTTTGGTCTCAAGAGTAACCGGCTCCATTGATACTGGTAGCTGTCTTGCAACATTGCCGTCGGTTATTGTTATCAGGACTCACTGTTGTTAATAATAATGAGCTTGACAGTTTGTGAGCGTGATGTGTCGAATTGGCCTACTGATACTGTATATTGACTGATGTGGTCACTACATGAATTGGTGTACAAAAACGATGTGAATAGTCGACCAAAGTGTCAGGTACCTATGTGTGGATGTGTCACAGGATTGCTCTGTACTATTCAGATTGTAGTATTAACACCTGAACAGTGTTTAATTCTCCTTAAAACCAATGTGCAACCACACCTCCGATTAAGGGCAAATTTATAAAATTGTGAAATAATAGTTTGTATTTTGAGAATTCATTCATTATCCCAAACTATCATCTTGCATACCACCACCAGTAAGATTGTTACTATTTCTGCTACTCTAGGATTTGTCTTGATCGTCGTCTCACTGTGTTCATGTAGTCCGACAACTCGAATCAATGTACACACTTATGCCAGATTGTTACTTTATTTGTGTGAAATATCACTTTATCTCATTCGTTTTTTACAATCTCTCTAACAACTAGAGTCTATAATCTCATAGAGATGAATGCATTTACCAACCAATTCATAACACTTGTTAGTTGTATTTTCTTCATACTCATTGTAGTAAAAAAGTTAGACCAAAGTTTGATTTGCACCTTTTCTTTTTTAATTTCCTTAACTAACTAAATCTTCCATTTTGTAAGTCGGCTTAGAGAAACGTGTTTGCGTACAGAAGACCTAAACGACAAAAAGGCTAGAAGCTATTTTTGACTCTTAATTTCCACTCCATAATAGAATATACATACACGTGCTTTATTTAGTGTTAATCCGTTGACCTTCATTACCTCTACTTTTTGCTTCAAATCAATTCCAAATGACCTAACACTTTTTTTTCTCTTGACGTACTGTTCAGAATTAATGAACGAATTCATGTGGCAGAATATAGAAGTAGGTAAAAATCATTGAAAAACACAATAAAAATGTAAATAACTTAGTATTGATCATGTGTCTATAATCAATGCATAGAATAATTATGTTGAGCTGTTATGAATAAACATCATGAATAATTATGAAATTTAAAAAAATGACTTATTGATAATAAATTTAGATGGTAGTTAGCAATGGAACCCAGGATGTGTTTCATCCTATTTCAGACTCATCAGATGCATGCATGTATCTGCATATCAGTGTTGATGTTCACTTTGGAGCTTGAACCCGGTACACTATTCACGCCATGCGTTTCGATCTCTTCACATTCTTCTCTCTGATACTAACTTCTAGACAAAGCTATGCTATATGCCGTATATATGCCACTTTATGAATGGCATCCACTACATTTGTACGCATCAAACTGTTGACTCTGCAGGTGTGTTGATTTTCGTGGTTCTGTCATCGATCACTGGTTCGTTGTTTCTGGTCCTTCGATCCACTAGATCCACTTTTGAAGCTTGCTAGCCATCATACGTTCTAGTTTCCTGATAGTATAGACAGGTCTGAGTCTTTTGATGACCACGTATGGTCCTCTCCATTTGAGAAGCACTTTCTGTGAAACAAGTCTGCTTCCTTCTATCCATCTTCGTCCTCTAAATTTCATATGATTTACTACTAGGAAGAGCTTCTGCCACGCTTTTCTACCCTATCCACTATGTGTTTTTGTCGTTCATCACTGCATCTTCTACATCAACTAGAACTACAACTTTCTTGTTGTTTCTTGAATACAGGCACGGTGAGCCAGTGATAATATTGATAATTCAATCCCTCAGTTACCTCCTTCAGCTGACAGCCACTCCTTAAAAGTACGATCATCTCGTTCTGTCAACCGTTTGGTCTGTGGATGGCACGGAGTTGTTCGCATCTTCTTTATGACAAAGTGACCTAGGTGAGACGTAAAGCTGACCTTATCAAAACATGAACCTTGATGCAGCAGTATTATTTCAAAGATGCCCAGACCTGCCACATTTCGCTGCAATACTGCCTGAATGACCATCCTCCCCTGTTGATTTGGAATTTCAACTGCATCCACCTGATGTGCAACAGGCTCTTTCATCACTAATAAGTATAGATTACCTTTCAATATTCTGGGAAATGGCCTCGTAATATCTACTGACCATAAATCCCCAACTGTTGTCAACGGAATAGACTGTAAAGGCTTGCCTATACACCGATCTCTTTTCATTAACAGCCACTGAGAGAATGCGAGCTTATACTTAGTCACATCGTTCACTCCTGGCCAGTGCATACTTTGTCATAGTAGACTAGTTATTCTTGCAAAACTTATATGCGCTAGTTACTAGCCCTCATGGAATTTCCAGGGGATTGCCATAACTCAGCTGCTATCG
This sequence comes from Schistosoma turkestanicum, assembly GCA_944470395.2. Lineage (NCBI taxonomy): Eukaryota > Metazoa > Platyhelminthes > Trematoda > Strigeidida > Schistosomatidae > Schistosoma > Schistosoma turkestanicum. The sequence goes on from CALYCR020000716.1 coordinate 8,689, forward strand.
TCCTCTCTTGGAATCAACACTCCTGCAACTTTCAGCCTCAGTCAGTCTTTCTGACCGAGGAGCGTGATTAGATCCTTGTTTAATCTCAGTGTGCTATTGTCTCATCCTTCCAATATCCAATATCTTTTTCATGAGCTAGTATAAACCAATTGATTACTTTGCGCTCGATTCTTGTTCTTTCAGTACGGTTTCAGGTGTTTGGTAGTGTCCAATGAATGGGGGTCTAGCCACCGATTGCCTAATTCTAGTTAGTTGGCAGTTGGTTGTGAGCTTATATGTCTCGTGGTTTGAATGAATACGTTTGTTTCAGAGCAGTAGGGTTTCTAGATACCAGCATCTATCTTATAACCGGATCGGAGATCAGTTAGTTGCAATCTGGAGAATAATAAGAGGATTTCAGAACTGAGTGAATAAATGGATAAATAAGTTAATTATTTGCCAGTGAAGATTGGGCGAGGAGGCAGAAGTGTAAGCAAGGGAGAGAAAACAGAGATAATAGGGGAGATATATTAAGTTAGTGATCTGAGGAGATGGCAATGATAACAACTAGCAGGTCTTAAAGCATGCATCAGGCACAGATGGTTCAAAAGAGAGATGATCATCCGTAAATGTATACCTATATATAAAGTCTCCTTTTGAAACTATCCACTCAGGAGGCTGTGGTCACCTCGGCTGGCAGAGCATTCCAAGTTGCGACGACTCTTAATGAGAAAAAGTGTGCACGAACCTGAGTATTCTCTCTTTCATGTGCAATTTTTCAAGGATCGCCTCGAGGGGAGTGGAGGTGATGCATCGATAAGATGCTCACATTGGGATGGTTTGGCGTGTTTAATATGGTGTACGCCATAATCAGATCACCTATGATTCTCCCAAATGCTGGAGTCTATCTTCATAGGTCTTATTTTTCAATCCTACTGCCTATTTCGATGCTCGTCTATGCACTCGATTCAGGAGATTTATGTCTCTTTTAAGGTGTGCATATGTCTTGAACAGCTTTAAGAATAATTCCGGGGTGATAGCACCAATTTGTCTTCGCATAAAGTGGAGAGTTGTATTTGCCTTGGCTGCGTTCTCAATATAGTTCCAGCTGGTGAGGAGACTATCTATGGTTATTAGACCGAGATCCCTCTCTGAAGAGAGACATTAGGGGGCAGACTTCTATTAAGGGTATAAATCGTTTGCGGCATGTGAGACACAATGTGCATGACGTGACAATTCAGCTGGTTTAGTTTTAAACCGTTTTTTACTGCCCATTCTGTGCAGATAATCACTACAAATCACCATTCATCTCTGCTAATAATGCTTGTAACCTCATGATAATATCTATGTAGTGTGCACAAGATGTATATGGGTTAAAAAGAGGTTAATCATTTTCAGCCTAAAGAACTAATGGGAGAATGTAAGCAACCAGCAGAAATGAAAGGACATAATTAGAGCTGATTTTATCTTACTTACTTACTTACTTTCGCCTGTTACCCCCAATGGAGCATAGGCCGCCCACCAGTTTTCTCCAACCAACTCTGTCATGCGCTTCCCTCTCCAGTTCTGTCCAATGTTTGTTCATTCCTCTCATATCTTTCTCTATTTCTCGGCTTAATGTATTCTTTGGCCTTCCTCTTTTCCTTTTGCCTTGAGGGTTCCATGTGAGGGCTTGTCTTGTGACGCAGTTGGGTGCTTTTCGTAGTGTATGTCCTATCCACTTCCACCGCTTCTTCTTGATTTCCTCCTCCACTGGAATCTGACTAGTTCTCTCCCACAGTTCGTTGTTGCTGATGGTGTCTGGCCAACGAATACGAAGTATTTTACGTAGACAGCTGTTAATAAACACTTGTATCTTCTGAATGATGGCTTTGGTAGTTCTCCATGTTTCCGCTCCATACAGTAGAACTGTCTTGACATTTGTATTGAAAATCCTGATTTTGGTTTTGGTTGAAAGTTGTTTGGAGTTCCAGATATTTTTCAACTGTAGAAATGCAGCCCTCGCTTTGCCGATCCGCGTCCTCACATCTGCGTCCGATCCACCTTTCTCGTCGATGATGCTGCCCAGATATGTAAAGGTGTTTACGTCCTCCAAGGTATCTCCATCGAGCGTGATTCGGTTGGTGCATGTTGTGTTGCATCGGAGAATTTTGCTTTTTCCTTTATGTATGTTGAGACCTACTGCTGCAGAGGCTGCTGCTACACTGGTCGTCTTCTCTTGCATTTGTTGTTGAGTGTGCGATAGAAGAGCCAGGTCATCTGCGAAGTCCAGATCGTCCAGCTGCGTCCTAACTGTCCAGTTGATACCGTGCTTCCCTCCAGATGTTGACGTCTTCATAATCCAGTCGATGACCAGGAGAAAGAGAAAGGGTGAGAGTAAGCACCCTTGCCTGACACCGGTCTTCACCTCAAAAGAGTCTGTCAGCTGACCTCCGTGTACGATTTTGCAGTTGAATCCATCATAAGAATTCCGTATGATGTTGACTATTTTCTCAGGCACACCGTAGTGTCGAAGAAGCCTCCACAGTGTTTTCCTATCCACGCTATCGAATGCTTTCTCGTAGTCGATGAAGTTGATGTAGAGTGGTGAGTTCCATTCAATTGATTGTTCCACAATGATCCGTAATGTAGCAATTTGGTCAGTACACGATCGATCCTTACGAAATCCGGCCTGTTGATCTCGAAGTTGGGCGTCTACGAAGTCCTTCATTCTGTTTAACAATACTCTGTTGAAGACTTTGCCTGGTATTGAAAGAAGAGTGATGCCTCTGTAGTTTTCACACTTGCTGAGATCGCCTTTCTTTGGTATTTTGATGAGGTATCCTTCTTTCCAATCTGATGGTACTTGTTCCTCATCCCAAATCTTCTTGAAGAGAATGTGAAATATTTTCGCAGTTGCTTCCACATCTGCTTTCATTGCCTCTGCTGGAATGTTGTCTGGTCCTGCTGCTTTGCCGCTCTTGATTTGTCTGATGGCTATACTGATCTCCTCAATCGTAGGTGCGCCAATATTAATTGGGAGGTCCGTGGATGCTGCTTCGATGTTGGGTGGGTTCAGTGGAGCTGGTCGATTCAATAGTTCCTTAAAGTGCTCCACCCACCTATTTCGCTGTTCGTCAGTGTTGCTGATTATTTTCCCTTCCTTGCTTTTCACTGGTTGTTCTGGTTTACGATAGTTTCCGGCGAGCTTCTTTGTAGTTTCGTACAATTGTCTCAAGTTTCCTTCTCTTGCAGCCTTTTCCGCCGTCATTGCTAGATCTTCCACATATTTTCGTTTGTCAGCTCTGATGCTCTTCTTCACTTCCCTGTTTGCTTCTGTATACTCGGCTTGCGCCTTAACTTTCTCTGCTCTTGTTCGGCTGACATTCACTGCTGCCTTCTTGTTCCTCCTTTCTTCAATTTTTTCAAGAGTACCAACAGAGATCCATTCCTTGTGATGGTGCTTCTTGCGACCAAGGACCTCCTGACATGTTGAAGTGATTGCCTCCTTAATCGCTTTCCAATTGTTCTCCAATGTTGCTTCCTCTCCATTGAGTAGATCCTGAAAGGCCTGGAACCTATTGGTGAGGGCTATCTTGAATTCGTTGAGTTTTACGGTATCCCGAAGAAAGGCCGTATTAAACTTCTGTGATGTTGTCTGCCCCGCTGTCCAGTGCTTCTTTAGCTTCAATCTCATTTTGGCGATCAGCAAGTGGTGATCTGAAGCTATATCAGCTCCTCTCTTGGTTCTCACATCCTCCATGGTCCTTCTGAACTTTTTGTTGATACAGATATGGTCAATTTGGTTTTGAGTAGTGTGATCTGGTGAAATCCATGTGGCTTTGTGAATGCGTTTGTGCGGGAATATTGTGCCACCGATGACCAGTTTGTTGAAGGCACATAGGTTTGCAAATCTCTCACCGTTTTCGTTCCTTTCTCCTAGTCCATGTCGTCCCATGATGTCTTCATATCCAGTGTTGTCCATTCCAAGCTTGGCATTCAGGTCTCCCATAAGAATCGTCAAATCCTTTGGTGAACATTTCTCGACGATTG
>CALYCR020000717.1:0-12677 GCA_944470395.2 Schistosoma turkestanicum
AACCTGCCTCCGGATGTGGATCACTTGCCTGTTTTTCTAGTTCCACTTAGCCTGATTATCATTAAGTACAGCCCTAAGAGGTTTACTTGCGACATTTTTCTGGCGTCCAGTAAGGCGCAAACAAATACGCGCTCGCACTAGAGCATGATCTGAATCTAACCATGTGCCAGATATATTGTTTAGTCAGGCATATAACTTCCTGCGCTGGCTGTCAATCAGTCACAACGTGAAACCTGGCACATACGTACGCCAGTTCGAGTTTACAAACCCTATCAGCGTACAGATGAGACTTTAAGACTAGATACCATAATAGGAGTGGTAGCAGCATCAGCGGTATAAGAAAAAATTAGGGGTCAAAGAGGAAACTCAAAATATAAATTAGTGGAATAATAGCAAGAAAGCTTGAGGAATCCAGGAGCTTAGAATCTGAGGGGAGAAAAAAATGGATCCACTAGAGTCATCGTAAACGCTTTTGAAACATGATTATGCGTATACTCTGACAAGCATTATAGCTAATACTTGTACTAATCTCTACGACTATGGAATTCGAACTGACAATTGCGTCTCTGTGCTAACGTGGTATGACAACCTGAACACATGTACGTACGAACGAAGTTCTACGTTGTAATTGATTGACTGACAAGCATAAGTATCTGATATAGAAATTCGAATATTCAGAAGCTATCATATGGAAATATGGTGCCACGTCCGGAAATATGAACTTCTTGGGTGGGATTCGCTTGATAGTGAAAACTTTTGCCCCGTGATCTTCAACAACTCTAAAGAGATCGCAATGGTGCAGGTTCAGTCATTTTACAAATTTTCCTGAACTCCACTTTACAACTAGTTTATACTTATTTCCAGAGTTTAAAAGGTTTAGTAGTGTTGAAGATTGTGAAGATGGGCTGATGCACTGCGATGTTCATGAACAATATAAATAAAGGTATACTCTCAATAACAGAATTATTTGACGTACTGATTGAGGTCAAAGAAATCAGCTTACTATCCCGCAAACAATCAATTACATAATTAGTTGTAATTACGGGGTTTACTATAACTACTAAGCCGAAAACAATGAAAGGCTAAAGCAACCTATATATCATGGGACATGAGCCACTTTTTTAATCATAAAATGCCGACAGATAATCAAGAAAACTAGTGATAAAAGAAGCACGACTAAAGTTTTCTACGAAAAGTGCGGAACAACATCACTACGATACACCAATCTTCGAAGGAATACCGGGTAACTTAGGACGAGCACATTCATAAATACATACCTGAGTGATGGGGCGTGCACAGCCCATCCAAAGTCAGACAGCTTTAGTTCTTGATGAAAACCGATGAGTAGATTTTCAGGTTTGATATCCCGATGGATTACTTTCATCCGGTGGCAGTAGATTAGTGCATCGCACAGCTGGTATATGTACTGACAAATTAATTCAAAAAAGTAAGAACATACTGTAGCTGAACGTGCCTCGCTAAAGCGTCCGAGTCTCCGCAGCTCAGTATACATTTGCCCTAAGAAGGCATATTCAAGAACTAAATAAATTCTCTTGTGATCATGGAAATATGTGTAAAGTTGAAGAATGTGAGGATGTTGCAGATGACACATAATCTCTATTTCACGTCTAATTTGGTGCTCTAATTTGTTTTTCACGATTTGTTTTTTAAATATAACCTAAAGAATTGATGTAATATTGGTAAACATACTTTTATTGCACATGGGAAATGTGATTTTTTTGTTCTAGCAAGGAAAACAGTTCCGAACTTTCCACGACCGAGCTGCTTTCCTATATCGAAGTCAGACAGGACACTCACACTACGCGAAACTTCCATCTCAAATCCTTAGGCTCAATGCAAGCGCTGAGGCATATGAATTTAATTGCTAACGCGAACAAACAAATCAAGGTTACAGATCGTAAAGACATTGTTCGTGAACATCTTACGACTGACTTTAACTGGTGTTAGTAAGTCCACATTTTGCTAAATATAACTAGTCAGTCCTCAGAACATTTGGATCAAGTCTAGGCAACGCAGTTTTCTGAAAGGTTTGAAGTAAAGTTCCAGTTAGAAAATCTGAAAAAAGGAAACGAGCAGAAAACATGGCTACTCAGTAAGCATGCAGGATGCCTTTGCACTTTATAATTACAATAGTCTACTACGTTTAAATATATGTAGGCACTGGAATACCGAACCTTAAAATAGAAGTGAGACATTTGTGATGTTCGATTCTGAATCTACTAAAATTTCTTCATGAAAGCGGTTTTGGTTATTGGGAAGTAAATTATTTGATTAAAACTTTCAATATAGGCTGTGTAGCACATTGGAAAGAAGTAATGATTTTAGTCCCAGTTATCGAAGTGACTGGAATGCTTATTTCATAATCGTACATTGTGTTCGGATATGTGTCTCCTTTTTCCCATTTCTTCGTTTACTGGAATCTGGTTTGCCTTCCCTCACAACAAGTCAGTGGCTGGGTAACGTTTGTGGATCATCTTGCGTAGATAACTGTTCTTTAATTCCAGTAACTTTCTGATCACGGTTATCTTAATTCTGCGATTTTCAGCTCCTCATATCAGAACTTTCCTAATGTATGTATTGAAAATTCGGACTTTGCTGTTAGTTAACACTTGTTCTGAGCTCCCGATGTTCCTCAGTTATATGCATGTTGGCCCAGCTTTGCCAAACCATGTCTTCACATCTGTGTCAGATACACTCTGTTTATCCATATATGTAAACGTTTCCATATCTTTCAATGCCTCCTTGTCAGGTGTGCTTTTGTGGCTGTTCACTGCGTTGTAATTCAGGAACTTGCTTTTTCGGTATGGAATTTAAAATATTCTTAGTAAATAGGCTCAGCCAAACAAGCATGATGCTCAACAACAAGTTTGAAGTCGTACAGAATTCACCATGGCGAATATGCGGAAAGGATTCAAAGATTATCAATTTAGAAGTATAGTGGAGATTTTAGTTTTGATCTTAGAGGACTTTGGTTACCTGGCATTGATTGTTATAATAGTTTCTAGATGATTTCATTCTTTTAGCTTGTATTGTTGAACAAACACTATTTCTGTTTCTAATTAATTATAGCATAATCACACAAATCACAGCTAGCTGTTTAAAATATAAATATTTCCGTTTTTCACTCCTCAGAATATTTGTATCTAATGTTGTAATCTCGATTTACTCATAAATATGATGCATTAGGTAAATCAGCCGAAAAAGTTATTCTGCATGCCTTCGACGTTGATGATGACTTCATTTGTTGTTCCAGACACATACATCCCTTCTAGTTCACAATTGTTTAGGCAGTACTTCTCATCCCCTCATTCTTACTAAGCAGCTTAGGTAATTGGCCTCTCAGCACTTTAAGTATCCTTCAGATAAATAATTTATCTTCTTCACTCCTGACTTCTTGATTCAATGGGTTTAAGCATCCTAGGTTCGAAAACTGTCACGGACAAAACCGCTGTCAAACTATGAACATCCATGGCATATTCGATTTTATCCTAAAACATTCACTTTTACCATCCTTACGGCTTGCTTTTTAGATCTTTGTCTTCAGAAATGTGAATGTGACAGACGTTTATGAAATGTACTATTATTCTAGACAAAATGAATAGTATGTTTGGAAGGATTCATAATTAGATTAACTGTTTCGAGCTCAAAATTTCAGTTTCCTCATGGTTTTCTGGAAAACCTGTGAATTCGCCGAATATTTCTGTCCTAGTTTAACTAGTCAGAAATTTTACGATACCAGCAGCATAACTGTTGTCTGGTACAAAAACAGCTATATAGATCTTTCACTTTCTCGTCAGAGATTTAAGACAAAAGAACATACCGTGAGACTGGAGACTGCAAATCTCAATAAGTTATCAGAGAAAGTAGATTATATTAAGTTGGACAACTACCGAGGAATGGTCAGCAGTTAAAATTTGCCAAATAAACGTCTTTCAGGTATAGAATATTGAAGATAAATACTTATTAGCTACTTTCAACAATCTTGCTGGACCTAGCCTTACAAATGTTGTATTTACGCTTAGCGTAAGTCATTTCTATCCTATCAAATTACGTTTGAATGAACTCTGTTCATTGGGTATGAATCCTAATTTTTAAACTATGTCACTGACATCCAAAAGGTATTTTATTTCGCCCAAGTTTATGACACATGTAAAAGATCTAGATCTGCCACTAAAGTGAACAAAATAAAGCCATGTAAGAACAGTAAACGGTCTGTATCATAGTCGGACCTCTGTACAAGCACACTAGATTTGTACCATGAACTCAGGCACGATCTTTCAATTCGCTACAGCCGCCTGCCCCACCAATCTAGCATGTAAAACTGCCTGATCACTGCCACTACTCAAGACGCTACTAAGGTTTAAAAGTCAACCCAAAATGTTCCAGGAATCAGGAAGTACCATTCAAACACACTTCTCTTAACAGTAACCGAAAGCTTTTCCCCATCCCTAAATTTACACAAATACGAACTCTCTCCTTCGAAATAAATAATGGGTAGGGCGGGTTGTGTAACTGACCAGAAATCATGACGGTAAGGTGATAACCACCCATGCTTTTGGGATAGAATATTTTGTCCGACTGAACGAATACAGGTATAAAGTCTATTCGCCAACTTCCCCCTCTCCTCTACATGACATAACAAACAGCCCATCAGATGAACATTACGCCTCTATAATAGACGGATAGTCATTCTGCTGACACAAATGTTAGTAGATGCCCGATTTGTACTCAGTAAGAAAACTCATCCGGGCTCGCGGTTAATTTCAAACAACCCTTCACTTGTACTGATAATGGAAAGTTGGTTGTCTTCTGATGTCCCTAACTCATACCTCGTTGTAAACGAGTCTCTAAAACGGATGTTGGTTGTTTCATCTGTGCAGCCAGAAGCATTAAGACAGAGTGTCCTTAACAAAAGGCCTGCTTAGATGTGGTTTACTGTACAGGCTCATGAATATAAATTAGTAACTGAATGTATATGTAGGGCTCTAAACACTCATCGGTCGATTGAAGCTACCACTGGCGAATCAATCGCTGGCACTAGGCTCTCTACTAAGTGTTTTCCTAAAACCTTTGTCGTCTGCTTGAAAAACGCATACAGAATAATGAAAACTACCACATTAACTCTATACTGCATAGTTGAGAGATGTATAATACCCAGACTGTCATCTCTGAACTTCTTCGCTCATGGTCCTCCATCAGTGAGATCATATCTCTTACCTTAGATATTTTTATTGCCTTTATCGGCAGGAATAATATCAATACCACTAACTTTGATCCAATAATATTCACGTCGCATTTAAAACCCACAAAACCAATGTCGGTTCTGGTACGGATGACATGCCATGGATACTCTTAAAAATAGCAGGACCAGATATGCCAACAACATCAATAAACATATTTAAATTAGTCTTAGAGACTAGTGAATTCCCCAATGAGTGGTACGTGACATGTCCCTAAACACAAAATAGGGCCGAAAAACCTATTACAAAACTACAGATCAGTTTGTATTGCCCTTGTTCTTGCACAGGTAATGGGAAAATTGATAAAAGGTCTGGTGTCTTATTACTTACGCAGTAAGGGTCTTGTCGATTTCTTGCAACACGGTTTCATTAGAACCTGGTTACGCACTAAGTGCCGGGTAGATTTCTCGCATAAAGTTACCGGCATTCGCAGCCAAAGGCATCAAGTGATCTGGTTGTAGTTGATGTAATGAAAGCTTTCTGTAAGGTACCACATTATCCCTCAGTCAACAAGTTTCCGTCCTTTGGATTAGATCTTTCTCACAAATCGATACAAAACATCTAAAACTAACTCTAAAACGTCTAGATCTCTACCTATAGCCAATAGAGTTGTGCACATCAGCGTTTTCAGTCCGCTTCCCTTAATAATCTACAGCAATCTCATATGAAGTTGCTGAAATAACGGCAAGACCTACCTGTAGGCTCATGACTTAAAATTCATTCAACAATCTAAAGTTTTTGATGTGGGAAGTATATTGAAGACGATTCAGTACGAATTCAATCATTTAGGCATTGGAACTTAGAACTCAGTACCCAGAAATGCGGCCGGCCGCATTTCGATAACACATCTGCTGAAATAAATATCATACTCAGCATGAACATACTGTTCAAACTTGCGCCATTAATTGACTTCGAAGTGCATTACTCGCACAACCTAAACTTTCACGAAAATACTTCCAACGAAGTATCCCGAGTGGGAAAACTGCCAGGTTTTATTTTTCGTGACTTCCTTCATAATGAATCTAAGGGATATGTGTAGAGCCAGTTTCCGAAAACTGTTTGTTCGTATTTCGCAACTTACTCCAATCTAATATGATGTTGGTTTAAGGAATACAAAGGCATCTCACTCTCTCATCGACTATCCAACCCGATTTCATACCCTTGAACTTGACTCACTCTAGAAAAGAAGGCTCAAGTCCAATCTAGTTCTTTTCTTCAAGTGCCTTCGCAAATTCACGCACGCCTCTTATAATGTAGTCTTCATCCCTGGCCCATCTATATGCGTACGTCTATGTCATAAAGTATCTGTGAACAAACTTGAGAAATAGAAACAAAAAATCATTCAGCATTAACTAATTTGGAACTGCATTCCCTTAAAAACACTAATGCCAGATGGGCTTCATAAGTTAGTCAAGTTTCTTAATGTAATCCTCATTTGCAAGGGTTCCGTAGCACGTCTAAACTCATCTGTAACCTGTTCATACATGATTGGCCCTCAATACGTCTAACCATATCGGATTCAAAGCCTCGTTTCATTTTTTTCCTTTTCTTTAGAGTGGTATAAAATTCTTCTGTTTGGCTATATATACTTCTTGAATTTTCACTTGAAACAAAAAACTCACTGCGTCAATCGACACTGATCAGCTTTATCTGACTGATAAGAAAGTAATCTAATACTCCCACAAGTCATCTTTGTAACTTCGTCATCTGCTGCTCTACCTTCAGTGGTCATGCATGGAGAGACTAAGAGGCCATCACACGGTTCGCATTACACAAAACTCCATCATCGCCCATTGTTTCGTAGCTTTCCGATTGTGTACCATCGCCTTTCTGCTTCCAAACGCACCGTATTCACTTATCTATGATTCCATCTCGATTCCCATTGTCCTAACCATAACAAAAATACTCTTTCGCTTTTCCGTTTACTTTATTGAACATCTTTTCGCTGATAAGTTCTGTTTCTTGTTGGTTTAAAAATACCATAACAGTTCAAAACATTGTTTGATGTCTATTCCAAAGTTCGTAAATTGTAATAGTCTGATGAGCTGATAAAATGAAACTTGCAGAAATTGCATTTCTCAACAGAGCGTGAAACATATAGGAAAAATATTTCTTGTGGAACCTGAAGAAGAAGTGGTAAGGACGTTTGTCCTAGTGACCCGCGAGTGTAACTACAGACCTAAAGGGACAACTGCTTGAGTTCGGTCACGCATCGTCTTTTATTAAGAAGTTTTTCTCATTTCAGCTACGTCTTTCAAATGGACTTATCACCGGATACGGAAATCCGCGGGGTGTGACACTTTTATGGTCTACCTTTTATAACCCCTTCCTTCCGTCGTGAGGAATCAGCATCGCTGCAGATGCTGGAGTTCGGGGGAGACACATAACTAATGTCATACCTGTTTACAGTTAGAAGTACGACTTCGACTTCAAAACTTGAATTGCTTCTTTCAGTCTCACCGTTCTCTAATTGACCTGCTTGGCATGGTAAGACCTAAAGGAACATCTGTTCCGGCCAATATAGCTCGGTCGGATCATCAAAATAGGGAATCTCGACCATCACGTCAAGGCACGAGCTACGGTAAGGAGCAGAATTTACTCGGCACATATTACTTGGCTGAACGATTACGGCGCGCTCACTAACAGCCTATCATCGCATACATATTACCAAACAGAACGAGAGACACCTTTCAGTAAGAATGAGCCATACTATTTTCAAGAGTGGAGGTAAGGATCTGAGATAATGTGCGGCGAAAACTGAAGAAACGGACTTTCCTGGAAATCTCTGGGCAACATGGTATCCTTTACCTGCCTAGACAGCATCAACGTTTAATGATAAATATCTGGAACAAATACGAATGGATGCATCGGCAAACAAAAAGAAAATTTGGTATTCAAAAGAACTGTCACACAATTCTAAAATCAATACTTCCAGCAAAATGTTTAGATGATTCAAGTGTGAAGATAAAACCAAAAGGATACCGCAACCATTAGCACAGCAGTAAACGTACCTTTAAAAATTCGTCTACATAGGATAATGACAATCTATTAGGCAGAGACTACCAACAACAGACTGTCCAGACTGAGAAAATGCCTGCTGTAAGTAGAAGAAATTAGGTGGTGTAAGTAATTGATTGGAAGCTGTATGAAGAAACCAAAATGTGTTTTCGCAAAGTAAGCCTCATCTTGGATTCCACCAGGTGATGGGAAAGGGCTAAAATAAAACCCATGGCTTTGTGGATTAAAGTGAAGCACCAAGGCAACGAATAACTTGTAGGGGGAAAATAGAAATAGTTTGCCGGTGAACGTCAGTTGTTGTCCTGCATCAAAAGTGTTAAAAGGACTAAGCAGACAGTTCCGCAATGTACCCATGTATTTGAGAAGAAGGTCAAACCTCGTAAAGACCGTTTTATAACCTGAAAAACTACAAAGATCAACATGATAAACGCCGAGACTATCAGCGGACTGTTAGGTCAGTCAGTCAGTCAGTCAGTCAGTCAGATGCAACGTAGAACTTCGCAAGTCAGTACATCAGTTCATGTTGCAGATAGTAGAAGGGGTAATAGAGGCATCAGAAGTAACCGCAAAGGTTAGGATTAGAAGATATTATTCAAGAAGTATGATTCAGTGAAAAAAGTACAGAAAGTCAAAACTAGAGGGATTGAAAGATCCAGAGGATTAGGATTTGAGAGAACACAAAGAATAAATGAACCGGTGCCTTTGCGAACGATTTTGAGCCATGTCACTCAGGGTACCTAACCGTCGATTATTATCATCTCGCGGACCCAAACCAGGTAATCGACAACTACCGACATGGCTCAGTCCACTCGTCAATGACTTCATGGATTTCTGCCATGTTTTGGTTTGGCCGCTCCTAACTTTCTTCCAACCTATTCCTTCACTACAAAACAAAGCTCATCGAGGCAGTCGGTGGTTAGGCATACGCAGCACACGTATCAACCACCACAACTGGTGAAGTTTCAATACTTCATCGATTGATCTGCCATTCTTACCTAGCACCCCGATTCCTAATAACAGCGTTGCTCACACGGCTGTCCCACGATATACGAGCAATACTTCGAAGACATCTATGATCGAAATCCAATAACCAACAAATATCTTCTGCTCTGACTGGCCATGTTTTACAGCCATATAGTAGGACGGAGCGAACTACTGCGCAGTACACCCATCCTTTCGTTAGAGAACGGATATCTCGCCTACACCATAAACGGCGTAAATTGGCAAAAGCAAATCGAGCCTTCTGTATCCGAGCTGAGATTTCGTCAGTCATCAGGCCATCGGCACTAATGAGACTCCCGAGATAAGTGAAGCGGTCTACACGTTCGACTACTTCGCTCCCTATCACTAGTTCAGGTGCCGATGCAACCCAATCTTGAAGCAACATTTTGCATTTCGAGGGGGAAAACCGCATACCGAACATGCTTGCATTGTTGCTGAGGGTAGTCAGAAGACTCTGCATTTTGTCAGCGTCTTCACCGAATAGAACTATGTCATCGGCATATTCTAAGTCAATAAGCGAGCCAACTGGTAGAAGATCTACTTCTGAATATTCAAACTGTTAGGTGATGTCGAATATATCAAAGTAGCTCATCCTCTCACAAGACCTTAACGCTTGTAATTCCACCCAATTTATGGGTTCTTTACAATGCAGTCAACAAAACTCCTTCAAGTTACACTGACTATTTCCGAGACTATCAGAAATGTCTTGTTAACTTTTGTTTTTCAAGTGTGTGATGAACTATCCGATTGTTGAATTTGAATTCTTTCCTGGTACGCAATTAAAGTACGGACAACTATCACAATCGTTAATGACAACTCTAAAATTTTCTCTAACGGTCAAAACCAGAACGAGCGAATAAACTGTGGCACAAATCTTTGTATTCGATAAATTGGAAAAGCTCAGTTTTCCGGAACAAACATTTTAGCCGTCTGAGTTAAAACAACAGGAATAAAAATCATCCGTACTTTCATAACATACTCTCACTGGGACTATATTCTAATCCAGACTATAAACGAAGACACAAAGTGGAGACATCGGCGCGGGAAAGACGGATGCTGGAGGAACGACCAAGATAATCGGTATCAGCGCGTCAGCTCCTTTGGCCAGTCCCATTAGTAATGGCCGCTCTCAACTTATTACAAGTGACAAGAGTCTCGACTCATTTATTATGAGCGTTGAGGAGGCTGGCGTACTGATGGTTGGACGTTGTTTTAGTCTCATTCAGTTATTCACCGTAGCAGAATAAGATTGCTGGTGTAGAAACTCAACCAAGGCTATTCAATCCTTAAGTTACTTTGTTATTTTACTCAAACAATATAATGACCAGTTTGCTGGTGATAATGGCGTTGTTCTAAGTTTCGTGCAAGAACTATCGTCAACGATACGGAGCAATGAGTGAATGTTATAAAAGGGAACGGCAAAACCTCAACTAACAAGCAGCTGCCAATAAGGGACAGGGACGAGAGATTAGATTCACTCATTTTGTTTAGTGTTCCAGTTTCGGAAGCTGGCTTATTAGAAGGTAGAGTCGCCTTTGATAAAGATCAGTGGGATAAATACTGCGTAATCCTCAAAATGTTCAGTAACCTAGCAAAAATATGCCGCCTTTACAAAGGCTAGAACATCTCGAAAGGGAAACCCTCACCAATGAGGATGACGCTAGACTTGGCACAACTTGCCGAAGATATACTCTTCTCATCTCATAGACCATCAGTAAAATTGTCCTCTACGATCAGCATCAGTCACGATAAACCGTGGTCAGTACGAGCGGCATCCAAGAGAAGACCAGCATGATGCTCCGCGGCCTGCCCAAACTGAATGGTGGAAGTTCGGACGAAGCTCACGTGAATGATTTGCAACAGTGGCGGTGGCTATGACGTAGCCTGAGCATTCAAACCACGATAGCCATTTTCTAGGTGGCCTCAGCCGTCACATCTCACGTTCATCAAGTCACCACGTCTGATGGTTATGGAATTCAGTAATCGGAAAGACCTGTTTGAGGCACTTCAAGCATGGTACAGTTTGCAGAACGACCTGTCTAGCCACATTAGGTGTTTCGAAAGACGACCTAGATCTGTGAGACAAGAGCAGGCGGGCCATAATAAACTCTTGAAGTTGTCATCGATCAACAACCCCTGGCACAAGACATGAAGATAATAGCCTCGCCGACTGAACTCACTGCGCAGGCTAAAATTCTGCAGAGGCCAGTTCCCAAGGAACTGGCCACAACTGGGTTAGAACAAGGTGTTTGAAAATCCGACAACGTCTGTTGCTCTCAAAAGTCCGAATGGGGAAGACCTGAACAACCTGGAGATGGATCAGTTAAAACAGGCATTCACCCAGTACCAACTGACGGCTTTAGGCATATCCGTATTACTCCTGACTTAATACTAGGGAAACTAAAACACCTTACGCCAAGGAAAGTCACCAGGTTTTGACAATACTCGCCTCAAAGTCTTGAAACAGTGTGAAGAAGCCCTCAGTTCACTGGCATGTGACCTGTTCAGGCATTCACTGCAGTCACACAAACTCCCAGCTGAATGGAAACAAGCTACTCTTTCTCCAATCTTCAAAGGAGGAGATAGGAAGGACCCAGCCTGTTACAGACCAGTCGCACTACTACCAATACGATCAAAAGTAATGGAAGGGCTGGTGGATGAACAAATGAGTGGGTACATGGATGAAAATAAAATACTCCATGAAGCTCAACACAGGTTTCCGAAAGGCAGGTCATGCACATCTAATCTTCTCATAGCATCGGACCGAAAAGTACGTTATATTTCCCGACGTTGCAAAAGCCTTCGACATAGTACCCTGCGTACGCCTAATCGCCAAAGTTGCGGAAATGGGCTTTACTGACCGACTTGTATCTTGGCTCAGAAACTACCTTCAGAATAGAAATTTTTGTACCAAGGTAAATAGAGTGTACGCTAGTTGGCGAGTCTCAACATCGGGAGTTTCACAGAGGGCCATCTTAGGTCCACTTCTCTTCCTGATATTTATTAACGACTTGTTAGGATCAGTTAGCTCACCGGCATTGATCTACGCAGACGAGGCGAAGATCTGGAAGTCCGCTGGAAGAGAAGAGGATTCGGCTCAGCTTCAACATGACCTTACATCCATTGAGGAATGAGCAGTCAAAAACGGTATAAAACTCAACCAACTGAAGTGCCACGTAATGTATATTCTGCCCCACATGACGCAAAAGACTTACACCCTCAATGGAAGTCCGCTCCCTAATGTCCCCTAATAGCGCGATCTCGATTTGATAACCACTGAAAGCCCCATACCAGCGCGAACTATACAGGGGACGCAGCAAAGGCAAATGCAACTCTTCAGTTTGTGCGAAGACAATTTGGTGCTATCGCCGCACAAATATTCTTAAGGTTATTTAA
>CALYCR020000718.1:0-12689 GCA_944470395.2 Schistosoma turkestanicum
GTACATGAGTACATCAGTTCAGGTTGCCATACCCCATCAGCACACAGACGCAATTGTCAGTTCAAATCCCATAGTGGTAGACATAGTAGAATTATTAGCAGTAATGGAGAAGATTAAGGTTCCAAGACATGGTTTAAAAATTATAGTTCAGTGAAATAAGTTTACAAAGAGAAAGATAGGGATAGTGAGGAATTCAGGAGGTTGGAATTTGCGAGAACACAATGAATGAATGCACCTGCGCAATTGCAAACGATTTTTAGCCATGTTGTTTTAGGTCTCTAACCATCGATTATTATCATCTCGCGGACCCCAACCAGGTAGCCTTCATCTACCAACATGACTCAGTCCTCTTGTCAGTGACTTCATGGAATTCTGCCATACCTTGGTTTGGCCGCTCCTGGCTTTCTTCCAACCTACTTCTGCACCACAAAACGTTGTTCGTTGAGGCAGTCGGTGGTCGGGCATTCGTAACACATATCCCAACCACCTCAACTGATAAAGTTTCAATACTTCATCTGTTGATCTTCCATTCTTACCTTACCTTACCTTACCTAAAGGCTCCTAACAACTTATATATTCTCAGAATATAATATTATTTATTTATCAGGTAGATGAAAACTATTTACGTCTTGCAAAAGAAACTTGTGATCATTTGGATAATGAAGAGTCGAATCGAAGTTTGAACATTGAATCTCTTCCTTCACTATCGCATTCTCTGGGGACTCAAACAAAAGTAAGCAGATCATTGGTATATGTATAATAATTGATCAACTAGTTTGAACAAACCACTTCTCCATTTATATTTGATATTATTTGTCAATTTTTTCATTGCAGTTATTTTCACACTGATTTGTTTTATTTCATAGATGGAATAGTTCTTCAGAATTGACGTACAACCCATAAGATATGAGTCATTGTGAGTAGACAATTTCTACGATAAATTTATTACATTTGAAACAATTCGATAGAATATATAAATTGAAAAATCCTTCTCTTTAACTTTACTACACTTCTAGCATCTGGTACATGAAGTAGAGTACAGTATAAGTTCGTGATTAAAAAACAAAGTTCCATCAATTATAGTGATTGGTATCACGAGTTCATATCGATAGTTAAAAATGACCGTTTTACTTAAATAGGTGGGATACACTCAAATTTGTCCTGACTATTGAACAGTTTTCATTTGTTTAAATAACCAGGGTTCCATTAGAGAGAGAATAAATCACAATAAGTCATATAAACATGAGAAATCTTTATTCAACAGCAATTAATACTGACTTATTTGTCCTTGTCAGCTTACTTGTTTTAACTATAAAAAAAGAATCAAGGCGGGTAAATTAATTAAGTTGTGCAGATGTGAGGGCGTGGATTGGCAAAGCAAGGGCTGCATTTCTACAGTTGAAAAATATCTGCAACTCCAAACAACTTTCAAACAAAACAAAAATCAGCATTTTCAATACAAATGTCAAGACAGTTCTACTGTATGGAGCGGAAACATGGAGAACTACCAAAGCCATCATCCAGAAGATACAAGTGTTTATTAACAGTTGTCTACGCAAAATACTTCGGACTCGTTGGCCAGACACTATCAGCAACAACGTACTGTGGGAAAGAACAAACCAGATTCCAGTGGAGGAAGGAATCAGGAAGAAGCGGTGGAAATGGATAGGACACACATTGCGGAAAGCACCTAACTGCGTCACGAGACAAGCCCTCACATGGAACCGCCAGGGCAAAAGGAAAAGAGGAAGGCCAAGGAACACATTACGCTGAGAAATAGAGAAAGACATGAGAAGAATGAACAAAAATTGGATAAAACTGGAAAAGGAAGCCCAGTACAGAGTTGGTTGGAGAAAACTGGTGAGCGGCCTATACTCCGTTGGGGGTAACAGGCGTAAGTAAGTAAGTAACTATCAAAAACTTATCGAAACTGATTATTTTATTCTCATACTTAAATTGTACTGCTTATTGTCAGCCAAAAAAGTGATATCTTGCAGTATGGTTAATGCCTAATGATGACTGTATATTTGTTGTGTATTCAAATAAATCCTCTTTTAGTGGTGTGCAAAATGAATTCCGATTTGTAAGACTTGTATGCATGTTATTTTTCAGTTACTTTCTCATTCTAAAAGTTAATCTGCAATTTGACCATTAAACGAACTGAAACAATGTGGTACATGTGTAGTGAATGAGAACACAGGTGGGGGCAACCGAATTGTATTTAATGAAAATTACAGAGTTACTCAGTAAAATAGGAAAACCATATCGTAAATCGTTCATTTGCAAAATATCAGTTTATCCTATGGAACTGGACTGTTCCTGTTGCCAAACATCAATCCATTGTCACTATTCATGCGTTTCATACAAATTCAATTGTTTTCTAACTCTTCCTTTCTTGATCTTCCCCCCATATTATGCTACCAGACTTTACGTTGACACTCACGTTATATACTACTTATAAGTAGTTCGCACCACAGCACCACACATGTTGGTTTATTCAGTAAACAAATAGCTTTAAAGTTATTTCGTTGAAAAAATCCTGTCTGTAACCCTAATCACAATAACTTGCATAAATCCAAATGTCAATATCCCACAGATCAAAAGACAAATATACACTATTTTGTTACGCCTACACGTAAACATGTCATTTTGATATACTTGAACTATTACGAGTTTACCTTAGTCGGAATACGAAAGCGAGGATCGAGGATCCAGTGACACGACATGCTACTCAAATCCGATTATCCCAACTTCCATATTGAGTAAAAAATAAGAAGAGTTGATATGAAGTAGAACCTTTAATTCCTGGTAAAATACAAGTACATATTTTCATATTTTCTCATATCTCTCCTAATTCTATGAATTTTTTAATAAATTTTAGTGAAGAATAAATGTTTTGTCTTAAATAGACAGAAGAACCAAAACACTAACATGTCAAATCTGATCGATCAATGAATCTACCAGTAACATTGTACAACTCCCGTTGCTTTAACTTCATCTAACCTTGACGCTGAATCTATTAGACGCACCATACACTTGTACATTGCTTATAAACAAGATTAAGTGTCATTGATTCAGTCAAGTGTGATTTCATTACTGTCCGGTGTTATGCCTTTTTTTCCGTTTAACAGATTGTATAGAATTGTTTTTTTATTATCGCACTAAATGTATTTATTTTGGTTTTTGAAAATAGAATAAAGTCCTACAAGCCAATTGGCTTTCTTTTTTTAACTTGGAGAACTCTAAAACTATGTGTTCGCCAGCATAAGGAATGTAACAGGAAAATTTTCAACAGTGACTTATTACTTATTGACTAACCAATACAATTACTTCTGAATTGACTTTTTAGGCGTAGTAAGATGTTGACAAACTTCCAAAGTTGCCATCCTTTCGTTCCTTTTTAGGCGTAGTAAGATGTTGACAAACTTCCAAAGTTGCCATCTTATTGTTCAGAGGATTATAACACAGACCAACTTGGAAATAAAGATCTTATAAGCAATGCTCTAATATATAGTATTTCAACTTGTTTTTTTAAAACTTTCACATCGTTTTTTAGAAAATAAAAAGAATACGATTTTGTAATTAAAGTCTTCTTTAGCAATCGCTTTTATAAACAATTGCGACTTATATGCCTCGAATAATCTTGTATAAATCATTTGTGGTGAATTGATTTACAGACTTTAATATAAGATTTAAGAATATTAAAGATTCCCATTGTGAAAATTAGAACAACACATATAATAAGTGAACAATATTGCTGTTTTCGATTACATCACAACATATCATAAGCAAAAGTACAAGTGGATAGTAGGAAGACAGGTGTACTGACAGCGTAGTGAAGGAGAACACAGGTGGGGGCAACCGAATTGTATTCAACGAAAATTACAGAGTTACTCAGTAAAATCGGAAAACTATATCGTAAATCGTTAATTTGCAAAATATCAGTCCATCATATCGAACTGGACTGTTCCTGTTGCAAAACATCAATCCATTGTCACTATTCATGCGTTTCATACAAATTCCATTGTGTTCTTCTAACTCTTCCTTTCTTGATCTTCCCCCATCTTCTGCTGCCAGATATTACGTTGACACTCACCTCATGCACTACTTATAAGTAGCTCACACCACAATAGTAGTAAGAAAATTATAAAATATGATAACTAAAGTTTTATCAATAGTAGGTCAAAGGTGGATGAATAGACTTCAAATAATCTTCTACACATTTGCTTATTACTGAATGGTTTTGATGTTTTTAATGATTATCAAGGGTAAAAATTCTAAAACAAAAATTGATTTTTGTTTGCACTTTTCGATCACTTGATCAAAAACACATGAATGAACCTATCGGAGCTTATTGAACCAAAAAATGTTTGAGCGAAAACAACTTTATTTTCAGTTATTGCGGATATCAAGCTTACATTAGTAGTTCCATGTGTTGACGGAACCATGGCAATTGTAGAGCTTCCGAAAATTCTTGTCAAATACAAATTAAAGGATGATATTAATCAATAAAAACTTTGTGTGAAGGAGTCTTCGATATTCATATAACATCTTGCGCATATATATCTATCGTTTCATTTTACTTGATTCTGACTTGATATTAATCGATGTATGTATAAGAAACCTTTTTTTAACGTATAATTTGAAGTCTATAAATTATTCTTCTTATAGATTCAAGGGATAGGTTTTGTACCATTGTTATGAATGGGTTTAATTCTATTAATTCTTCAACAAAGTTGAGAATCTCCTCATTGATTTTCTTATGTTTGATGGTTTTCCGGTTTTGTTTTTCTTTTCAACTCTTGATTCATTTTTCAATATATATATATATATATATATATATATATATATATATATATATATATATATATATATATATATATATATATATATATATATATATAAACCTTATAACATTTGCAGTGGCTTGATGATTCCACGTCACCACAAGAAATGCTGCATCTCTGACACTGTGCCCATCTTCAGTAACCTTTTTCTATGAGGTTTGTTTTTTTTTTTCATTGTGTCTTCCTCTTCATTTCTGACATTTAAAGGATGATAAAAATTTTTAAAAAACCAATTGAATTACTATATTTAGAGGATACAATTAGCTAGATTGTATGTAACACAAAATAAAGTAGACTAGAGAAAGGACATCTTTAGAGAAAAGTGGAAGTTTTCATTTGTCATAGTGTCACAAGAAGCATGCAGTATTTAAAAATATACATTTACTAAAGAGAAATTTTTTGAGTTTTTTGTTACATCCTTAAGTTGCTGGAATTCGACATTAGGATTTCAAAGTCTGTATCGACAGTGAGAACAATGGATTTAGAGCTTAGCTGAATTACTGTGATGATCAGAAGAAATTGCATTTATTTTTCCCACTTCGTATTCTCGTAATAACGAATGAACCAGCATTCTAGTGGAACAGAACTCTCTGTGTGCTCAGTTGAAAATAATATGTTGGGAATTCGAATAATGATGTAGAATCCATTTTGAAGGCTTCCTTTTTTGGGAAAATCCCTCCATGTATATTTTAGTGTTATGATCTTGTTGACCTTTTCTGTTCAATATTTTGGTACTTTGTTTAGTCCCAATGCGGGATAAATTATATTTGTATTTTGTTATATTTCTTATTTTCTGTACTTGAGTTTATATGTTTCCTTCTGAAGTGTAAATTTGTTTAAATTGCTACTTAATATGGCTACAGCCATATCGGATTTGATACCTTTGCGGTAATTTTGTATTCTTGACTGGAAGGACGCATTCTTCCAGAATTGGAAACTTATTGTGTTAATTTCGGATCAGGACAGTATAATATTGTTTAGGTAATTATCTATATTCCTTTTTTTCGATTAATAATAGAACTGTTCTTACCCAGAAACTTATATTTTGAATTTGGACTGGGCAAGGCACGTATATTCTTCATACTGTCTCCGAAAGACACAAATTTCTTGCAAAGACGAGCAACGAAATGAGTGATAGGGTTGGAGAAAAAACCTTAAGAAGATAGACTTTAGCACTTGGGATTATTCCTACCGAGTTATAGGAGATTCAGAGGGGATCTGATCATGGCGCATATCATACTAAGCTAACCAAACCATCCCAGTGTGATTATCTTACCGATCCATAACCACCACACCCCTCAAGGCATTCCTCGAAAAACTGCGCATCAAGGAGCCAATACTCAGGTTCCTGCACGCATTTTCTCATTAAGAATCGTTGTAACTCGGAACGCTCTCCCAGCTGAGGTGACCGCAGCCCTTCAGTGAACAGCTTCAGGAAGACTTGATAATTACGTACTCACACGTGAACCATCTTCTCCCTCGTGGACAAGCTATGCTTGATGTGTGTCTTGAGACCTGCTAGTTTTTATTAATTCCACCAAATCAGATCACCTAATCAACCTATCTCGCTCATTATCTCTGCTTCCTCTCCTTCACTTACACTTTGGTCCTCTGTCACAATCTTCACTACCAATTAATAAACTACATCATCTATATATTACTTAGTTCTGAAATTCTATTTGTATTAGTATTAGGATTTTATCCTTATTATCCTTATTACTGTCCACTAACTTACTGTCACCAACTGATCTCCGGTCTGGTAATGTGATTGCTGCTGGTATCCAGAAATCCTTCTGCCGTGAAACAAATGTTTTCATTCAAATCACGAGACATACAAACTCACAAACAACTCCAAAATGACTACAATTAGACAGTCGAGTGGCTAGATCCCCATTCATCGGATACTACAAACACCTGGAACCGTAACGAAACAATAATAATCGAGCATAAAGCAATCAGTTGGTTTATATTAGCTCGTGAAGAAGATATTTTGCGCGCGCTTCGAATTTGACGTGTCCTCGCTGACTCTCTTCCATTTACGGAAAACAATCCACTTTCGGGATACTTTATTACCTCCGAAGCTATAAAAAGTTGTCTCCATTCATTGGTTGACAATCTGAAAACATTTTCGGGCATACGGAACCATTCCAAGTAAGAACCATTGCGCGGTAGGTCTAGCTACCTCATTCAACTGCTCTATTTCTAGTTGCTTCGGAAGCATACATACATCCACACACTCACAAATACAGGACTTGTGGACAAGTTACTGGATACACGCAAAGTTACTTACTAATACGGTCAGTGGTAAAGTTGCAATTTCGGAGTACTTTCAAGCTCTATTCCTTGTAGTTTTATTACATACTACTAAATTTCTTCTTTTCTAAATCCATTTTTTGTGTATCTCGTATTCTAATTATCTCGGTATTCGCCTCCTAATCTCCCTGGCATCATGTCAAGTAATAAGGTCGCTAGAACACTTTACACTGTAACAACTAGGAAAACTTATAGAGGCATAAACCACGGGGTCGATAGTGCATCGAAAATTCCAATATCGTGCGAACGGGTTGCTAAAAAACCCAAACAGTCAGTCGATAGTACGCCCCTCAGTGTCCACACTTTAGACCACTCAACCCAGACACTACAGAGGAAGCAAGACACCACTCCTATTCCTAAAAAGACCAGTAAGCTAGTTAAGAGTAGTAGAAAGAGACGCTCTAAGGCATGGACGACACAGTCCAACGCCCAAAAACAGCATAAGGATGACTGTTTTGCCTTTCCATCACCAGTCATGACTAGCGACCATGCTTTCGAATGCAACTTCTGTAGTACATGGGTACATTGTCACTGCTACAATACATTACCTAAAGAGTACTACGGTTTCATGCTGAGTCACCCCTGCCCATAGTTCTGGTACATTTGCCCTCGGTGTCGAGTTTCTGAGGCACTGACAAAGCCACAGGTCCCACCTACAATCAGCTCCAAAGTCCAAACGACCAAACCAAAATCGCCTGGCACTAAAGCAGTAAAACAAGTGACCAAGGCTACCACAATCCTGCCTAACACCGACAAAACTGCCGGTTGTTTTTAACCCCCCCCCAGTATCTGCCAGCAACACGAAACAGTGGGTGAACGTGAAGAAGGGAAAGAGCAACACCCCAACTCACAGGCGGCTTCCACCAAGACCAGGGACGACAGATCTAACTCACTTATTTTATTTAATGTCCCATTGTCGGAAGGAAGCTTGCTAAAAGGTAGGGCTGCCTTCGACAAAGAGCAGTGGGATAAACTCTGCTCAACCCTCGGAATGTGCGACGTCCCAGCCAAAATATGCCACCTTTTCAAAGGCCAAAATGCATCGAAAGGAAAACTCCCTCCAATGAGGGTAACTCTTGACTCGGCACGACTTGCTGAAGACATAATCCTTTCATCCCAAAGACCATCGGTCAAATTGTCCTCGCTGATTCGTATCAGGCATGACAAGCCGTGGTCGGTACGTGCAGCAGCCAGAACTGCGTCGGACACCCAAGAACAGGCCACCATGGTAGTTCACGGTATACCCGAACTCACCAGCGGTAACCCGGGCGAAGCTCACGAGCGCGATGTGCAACAGTGGCGATGGCTATCGCGTAGCCTATCCCTCAACACCATGATGGACGTGTGCGTTTCCAGGCTGCCCCACATTCGTCACACCTTACGTCTATCAAGTCACCACGCCTGACGGCTGTAACATTTAGGAACCGGGAAGACCTGACCGAAACACTACAAGCTTGGTACAGTTCGAGGAACGATCTGTCTAGCCACATTAGATGTTGTGAGAGCCGACCTAGATCTGTGAGACAACAGCAGGGAGGCCAAAATGAACGCACACAACTGATAGTTAAACTCGGTCGACTACCTCTGGCACAAAATATGAGTGAACCAACCGCGCAGGCAAAAAACCTGCAGAGGCCAGTTCCCACAGAACTGGCCGATTCGGTTTAAATAACTTGTCTGAAATTCCGATAACGGCTGCTGCTGCAAATGTGCACCAGGTACTGAGACAAACCACCAAGTGCCTCTATAGCAACGTAAGAGGACTAAGGGGTAAGCTGTTAGAAATCAGGAATATGTGCTCTCAGATGGATCTGAAGATCATAATCCTAACTGAAACATGGCTATCCCCTGACATTGCAGACGCATAAGTGAGCTTACCAGGCATGACACTCTTCCGAAGCGATAGGGAACACCAAACTGGAGGTGGAGTGGCGATATATATATATATATATATATATATATATATATATATATATATATATATATATATATATATATATATATATATATATAGCAACTTAAAAGCAGAGCGAATATACGGCACCCAACTAACTGAGGTAACAGAATCATGTTGGTGTTGCTTCCACTCGAATGGCACGAAATACTTGATTGGAGGGATCTACCGACCTCCTTCGTGTACTAAGGTCCAGAAAAGCAAACTGATTGAGGTAATAATAATAATAATTTATTCTCAAATAACAAACCTGTTACAAGAGACATGCCAATTTACAGGCAAGATCAAAGTGTTAAGATTAGCAACATATTTCTTTTAAAACGGTATACAGTTACTGAAACATTTCACAAGATTCATTGTGTTCTTAAAGATGGAATGTACAATCCGAATACCTGGCGCAAGTTACGAAGGTTGCGTTACGACAATCATCTTATGGACTGAGAAACGATTCATGGTAGAGATAGGTTTTCATATAACAAGAATTGATGCGGTAAATGTACAAAGGTCTGGTTGATATTCATCAGCTAATGATTTCACATGTTCTTGGGTACGGTAACCAAGTCTACTGCAAATAAGGTTCTGTAAAAAGAGGAATAAAGAAAACGAGACGAGGAGCGAAACAGAAAATATTCTTGTTCAAAGCCGAACAACGGCTTCGCACTGCAACTGCCACTCCTAGGGTTTGATCAAATACTCTTAGCCGGAGACTTCAATACCCCATCTTTAAATCTCAGCAATTAGAGTATAACTCCCACTGGTTGGTTCCAAAGACAACTTGGTACAGCCATTAGAAGATCTGGGCTGACTGAGCACGTACGCAGCGCCACTAGGTGGACTAAGGAAGGGAAGTCCTCAAACCTAGATTATCTGTTAACGAACGACCAGCTCCTGGTTGAGGATGCTCACATTCGCGCTCCAATAGGTAGTAGTGACCATGGCACAGTCCTGTTTAACATGGTCACAAACGAAACGCTGACACCGGACGATAACGAGCCTTACCTTTGCTACAGTAGGGCGAACTACACACGCATGAGAGAGGTGCTCCTACATGCCCCATGGCCACGGGAGTGTGGAGGCTGACAGTAGATGATCACTGGCAAGTAGTGAGAGATATCATCCAAAACGCTGTAGTAGACAACGTACCTCAGTCACACCCAAAACGCCAGAACAGAAGAACCTGGGTTAGGCGCGGCACGGAACGCTTGCTACAGGCGAAGAGGAAAGCCTGGCACAAGTGGAAGGTCTCCTTGAAGGATTCCGATCGCAGTTCTTACTTGGCACTGAGAAACAGATGCAGTACCAAAGTTCGAAGCGACAAGAGACAATTCCAGACGAAGCTAGCCGCCAGAATAGAGGAAAACCCGAAACATCTGTTTAGGTTCATGTCCAAAAGAAAACCTACTAATCAAGGGTTGTGTTCCCTAAAAGAGTCTAACGGAGAAGACCTCACCAACCTAGAGATGGCCGAGATCTTCAACACCCATTTTTCTGATCAATTAAACCAGGCGCCTACATGTTCAGAGTATTACGCCAACCCAACGCCAGCTGACGGCTCAGGGATCATCCGTATCACTCCTGACCTAGTATTAAGGAAACTAAAATCCTTACACCCAGGTGAGTCACCAGGTTGTGACAAAATCCGCCCTATAGTCTTGCAACAGTGCGCTGAAACCCTCTGTTCACCGTTATGCAACCTGTTCAGGCATTCACTGCAGTCACACCAATTCCCAGCGTAATGGAAACAAGCTACTCTCCCTCCCATCTTCAAAGGAGGAGATAGAAAGGACCCAGCCTGTTACAGACCAGTCGCACTGCTACCTATATTATCAAAGGTTATGGAAGGAATAGCGGACGAACAGATGAGGGAGTACATGGATAAGAATAAAATATTCCATGAAGCTCAACACGGGTTTCGGAAAGGCAGGTCGTGTGCATCCAATCTTCTCATCGCATGGGAGAGTCGGACATCCTGCTTGTACCATAAAATACCAGTGCACGTAGTATTTCTCGACTTCGTAAAAGCATTTGACACAGTGCCCCACGCACGCCTAATCGAAAAGGTTGTGGAAATGGGCTTCACTGACCCACTCGTATCTTGGCTCAGAAACTACCTTGAGAATAGAAAGTTTCGCAACAAGGTAAACAGGGTGCACGCGAGTTGGAGAGTATCCACTTCAGAAGTTTCACAGGAGACCATCCTAGGCCCACTCCTCTTCCTGATATTTATTAACGACCTGTTAGGCTTAGTTAGCTCACCGGCATTGATCTACGCATACAATGAGAAGATCTGGAGGTCCATTAGAAGCGAAGAGGATTCGACTGAGCTTCAAAAGGACCCTACATCTATTGAGAAATGGGCAGTGAAAAACGGTTTAAAACTCAACCAACCGAAGTGCCACGTCATTCATTTCCTGCCTCATATGACGCGAACGACCTATACTCTCAATGGAGGTCCGCTCCCTAATGTCTCCTCAGAGCGCGATCTTGGTTTAATAACCACAGAAAGCCTCCACACGAGTCTGAACTATATAGGGGATGCAGCCAAGGCAAATGCGACTCTTCACTTTATGCGAAGACGGCTTGGTGCTATCACCCCGAAATTATTTTTAACCCTGTTTAAGACGTACGCGCGCCCACACTTGAAGGTTCACAACGTCATCGCACCCCCTCTGCTTAAAAGAGATATTATTCTCTTGGATCGAGTGCAGAGACGAGCAACGAAATGGGTGATACGGTTGAAAAATAAACCCTACGACGATAAACTCCAGCTCTTTGGATTATTCCCACTGAGCTACAGGAGAATCAGAGGTGACCTGATTATGGCGTACACCATATTAAACACGCCAAACCATCCCAATGTGAGCATCTTACCGATGCATCACCACCACTCCCCTCGAGGCAATCCTCGAAAGATTGCACATCAAAGAGCAAATACTCAGATTCGTGCACACGTTTTCTCATTGCGAGTCGTCGCAACTTGGAATGCTCTCCCAGCCGAGGTAGTTACAGCCCCCTCAGTGGACTGCTTTAAGAAGAGACTTGATAATCACGTACTCACATGCGGACTATCATCTCCCCCTTGGACAAGCTGTGCCTGATGCAAATCTAGAGACCTGCTAGTTGTTACCATTGCCATCTCCTCAGATCACTCAATTAATCTATCTCACCTATTCCTCTCCCTTGCTTACACTTCGGTCCTCTCTCACAATCTTCACTACCAATTAACAAATTAAACTCACCTTTATATTACTCAGTTCTGACATTTTATTCATATTATCATTTTAATCTTATCCTTATTACCCTTATTACTCTCCACATTGCAACTAACTGATTTCCGGTCTGGTGATGTGACGGCTGCTAGTATCCAGAAACCCTGCTGCCCTGAAACAAACGTTTCATTCAAATCCCGAGACATACAAACTCACAAGTAACTGCCAACTGACTAGAACTAGACAGTCGAGTGGCTAGACCACCATCCATTGGACATTACCGAACACCTGGAACCGTACCGAAAGAACAAGAATCGAGCGCGAAGAAATCAAATTGGTTTACACTAGCTCGTGAAAAGGATATTG
>CALYCR020000719.1:0-45996 GCA_944470395.2 Schistosoma turkestanicum
TACACAAACAAATTTATTTTGATAAAGGTTGTGTTCAAAGTTCGAGGTTAATGAGAAAGTTCTACAAAAGAATTTCTATTTCAAATAAAGTTAAAAAAAACTATTACAATATGATAAACAATTTCTGACTATGTACTAAGTTTGAAAAATTAACAACATACATATTAATAGTTAACTGATCAATAACTAACAGAGCATTTTGATTGGTTCCGAGGTTTAAAATCAATAGTGTAGGTGTTATGAAAACGTATTCTCAGTCAGTAATTCAACGTAGAACTTCGCACGTACGTACATCAGTTCAGGTTGCCATACCGCATTAGCACAGAGATGCAACTGTCAGTTCAAATCCAATAGTGGTAGCGATAGTAGAAGTATTAGCAATAATCGAGAAGATTAGTGTTCGAAAATATGATTCGAGAAGTATTATTAAGTGAGACAACTTTAGAAAGAGAAACATAAAGGTGATAGGGAATTCAGATTAGAATTTTAGAGAACACAGAGAGTGAATACATCTGCACCATTACAAACGGATTTGAGCCATGTAATTCAAGGTCTCTAACCATTGATTACTGTTATCCCACAGGCCCCAACAAGCTAGTAGACACCTACCGACACGACTCACTCCATTTATCAGTGACTTCATAGATTTGTGCTGTTTTTGGTTTGGCCACCCCTAGCTTTCTTCCAACCCACTCCTACAGCACAAAACAGCTCGTCGAGACAGTCGGTGGATGGGCATACGTAACAAATGTCCCAACCACCTCAATTGATGCAGTTTCATTTCTTCATCGATTGACCTGCCATCCATACCTAGTACTCACTTCCTAATGGCAGCATAGCTTACTCGGTTGTCCCACGATATACGAGCAATGCTTCGAAAATATCTATAATCGAATACTAATAACCTAATAATGTCCTCAACTCTTACCGGCCATGTTTCGCATCCGTATAGCAGGACGGAGCGAACTGCTGCACAGTAGACTCGTCCTTTTGTTAGCAAACGGATATCACGCCTACGCCATAAGTGACGCAGGTTGGCAAAAGCCAATCGAGCCTTCTGTATCCGAGTTGAGATTTCGTCAGTCACCAGGCCATCGGCACTGATGAGACTCCCCAGATAAGTGAAGCGGTCTACACGTTCGACTACTTTACTCCCTATCACTAGTTCAGGTGCCGATGAAACCCAGTCTTGAAGCAGCATTTTGCATTTCGAGGGGGAAAACCGCATCCCGAACATGCTCGCATTGTTGCTTAGGGTAGTCAGAAGACTCTGCGTTTTGTCAGCGTCTTCACCAAGTAGGACTATGTCATCGGCATATTCTAAGTCAATAAGCGAGCTTCCTCGTAATAGGTCTACTCCTGAAAATTCAGACGAGGATAAGGTTATTTCTAGGAGCATGTCAATGATAAAATTAAACAAGAATGGAGAGAGTGGACATCTCTGACGGACACCACTTGAAGTGAGGAATTCCGGTGACAGTTCGCCATAAGCTCTCACTCGATCAGTGGTGTTCGATTAGAGAGCTTGTATGAGGTTAATGTACTTCTTTGGTACACCTTTCAATGACAGACACTGCCACAGAACCTCACGATCCACTGAGTCAAATGCCGCCTTAAGGTCTAGGAAAACAACTATTGTAGGACGTCTAAATGTGTGTCTGTGTTCCAGGACCTGTGGTAGTGTGAATATGTGGTCTATACAACCACGTCCAGGTCGAAAACCAGCCTGGTTTTCTCGAGTTTGCTCTTCACGAGCTTTCGTTAAGCGTCGAAGTATTACTGAGGCTAATATTTTAGATACTATATTAGTTAGACTTATTCCCCTGTGATTGTCACAAGAAGATATCTGTCCTTTCTTATAGATTGGGACAATCAGTGATTGAGACCAGTCGGATGGGATTACGTCCAGTTCCCAGATTCTACCTAAGATCTCGGTCAACCTAGTTACTAAAACTGGACCGCCATCCTTAAATATCTCAGGGGTCAATCTATCAGGACCCGCAGCTCGCCCTCGCTTCAGATTTCCTAACGCTTTTTCAATTTCATTAAGACTAGTAGGGCTTACGTCGATTTGAAATTCAGGATGATTGGAGATCGTGGGTAACCGAAGAGTGGCTCGTGGCCAGTTGAACTGATCCCTAAAGTGTTCTGCCCATCGATCCAGTCTCCTGGATTGAGAATAAATAATAGTCCCGTCATTTTCTGAGATAGTCTCACTTACACTAGGATTCCTAATACCAGTTTGCTTGATAAGTCGAAAAGTTGTCTACTGTTGCCTATCGCCACTGCCTTTTCCATCGCCTTTGCTTTCGCCACCCACCACTGTTCGCGGTCGTTACGTAGGCTTTTTATAAGTCTGTGCCTAAGCTGACTTCGTTCTTCATCATGTTCAGAGCCAGGTGGGATGAGTTTTCGGGCATCCATCAGATCGGTGGATGCTACTGAGATCCACGGCTTCATTGTAGCCTTATGGTCAACCTTACTAGCAGATATCACTGCTATTTCCACAGCCTTTGTGATATCATTCCAACCTGCTTCCGGATGGGAACCGCTTAAATGGTCGCCTAACTGTCTTTCTAGTTGTTCCTGAAATATATTTTTCGCCTTATTATCATTAAGTAAAGCCCTAAGAGGCTTCCTTATGGTGTATTTCCTACGTCCAGTAAGCCTCAAACAAATACGCGCTCGCACTAAGGTATGATCTGAATCTAGGCATGTGCCCCAGAACGAGAGGCAGTCTTCTATCGAACCCCTCCATCGGTGGCTGATGGCGATGTGATCTAGTTGAGTCCAACGATGAGAAAACTTCGGGGGTCGCCAGGTCAAAAGATGTTTTTTCTTATGCCTAAAGTTAGTGTTTGCTAGAAATAGTTGGTTATCTGAGCACGATTGCAACAGACGGTCACCATTGTCTGTTCTTTGAGCTGCTACACCATAACGTCCACCTAGGTGTCTTTCATTTTCACTTAGTCTATCTACTTGAGCATTAAAGTCACCAGCCATTATTACTATATCAGAGCGCCTAGCTTTTTGGAGGAGGTCTGAAAGCTTTCTGTAAAACTTATCTTTAACCTCGTCTGAACTGCAGTCAGTGGGGGCATAGGCAGATACGATGAAGAGGCAACGGCGATTGTCCCTATCTTTCCGAGTCCTTACTGTCCCGTTTAGTCGGACAACGCACAAGCGACTATCTATTGGGATCCAGTCAAGGAGAGATTGTTCAGCTCTACGACTCAATGCTATGCCTACGCCAGCAAGACCCCTGGAAGCAGCATCAGGGCTACCGGATACATGAAGAGTAAATCGAGCTGCTTCTTTATTTTGGCAAGGTGAAATCAGATTAATAGTTTTACTAGGATCCTGTATGCGCGTTTCCGAGACGCAGCATACATCGATGGAGCGAGATTCTAAAGTCCTAGCTAAGGAAGCCTGTTGCCCTATTTGACACAATGTCCGTACATTAAATGCTCCAACATGTAGTCTAGAGCGGGGTTTAAGGAGACCAGGAACGACGTTTCGCGAACTCGTGTCGTCTGCGTTAGCTGTGCACTGTGATAAATGAATGTGACAAGTGTTAGTCGTTGAGATAAGAGAGGTATTAGAGGGTGTAGGAAGGACTTGATTGTGACCGATTTGATCTCGTGTGTTTTCATGGGAATAAGGGCGGTTGTCACTTCCCGGCTGCCCACACTGTGGAAGGTTGTTTCTTGAGGGACCTGAAAAGGAAGGTAGATTAGTGTTGGTCTTAACGACCTGAGTGCGTGACCGCAGAGCCCAAGGGACAACTGCTTGAGGCCGGTCACGCACGGCCTTTTTATGAAACGTTTTTAGAGGATTAGCTCCGTTCTTAAAGGCACTTAGTGGGCACTCATACCCAAGAAGACGGAAATCCGTGAGTTAGGGGAGGTGTGACATTTTTAGGTTCGACCTTTTCTAACCCTTCCTTCCTTGTGAGAAGGCAGCATCGCTGCAGATGCTGGTTGTCCGAGGGAAACACCTTACTGCTGTCACACCCGTCTACAGTCAGCAGTACGACTTTGCCCTTAGACCTTGGGCAGTTGCTTTTAGTCTCATCGTTCTCCAGTCGACCTGGCTGGCATGGTAGAACCTTCAGGAACATTTGTTCTAGCCAGTATAGCTCGGTCGGGTCATGACGATAGGCAAGCCCGACTACCACGTCAAGGTAGCAGCTACGGTCGGGATAATCTAAGAGCTCATACACTTTAAGAAGTTCAGGTATTCACTTTAGCGACACTGTCATATAACTATTCAAATCCCTACTTAGACGTTGAAGGTGAAAAGTTCTGGGTTCGACTTCTAATTTAAACATTACCACTGAGATGATACAAGCGGATCCAGATGAATAGTCTCAAGATAGGACGAAAAATGTATTCTGAATTCTACTGCCATATATTCAGGAAAAAAAACCCATATTCATTGGAATACACTAATGGTTAATTCCACCTG
The DNA here is from genome assembly GCA_944470395.2 of Schistosoma turkestanicum. Classification (NCBI taxonomy): domain Eukaryota; kingdom Metazoa; phylum Platyhelminthes; class Trematoda; order Strigeidida; family Schistosomatidae; genus Schistosoma; species Schistosoma turkestanicum. Next base: position 4,468 of record CALYCR020000719.1, read on the forward strand.
GTTTAATTAAGCAAACAAATCTAATTTTTATTGAACAAATAAGTGACAAACAAAAATAAACATCTGTCTAATATTGAAACTCATTTAAATTTCTTTAGGTGAATGTGGTATGATCTTATTATGATCATTGTTTCAACCAAATACATTGTACAAGATGTATGGTACTTGTTCGTAAATGAAAATGAAAATACTGATTTGTACGCGGAATTCACAAAAGGTTTCTGACAACGTACAAAATTAACCGAATCAAATGATCTTTACATATTCTCTTTAAACAAAAAACATCTAATCTATTAATAAAAACTAATCATAAACTATTCACATTTATTATTAGTTTTCTTCTCATATTTTTAAATCTTGTCCAAAAAATATGAATAATCATTAAGGCTATCTTCGATTTGAATTCCAAAAAAGAAAAAAAAAGCATAAAAATAACCTCAAATCATGATTTAACGTTAAGAGTGTTAACTGCAATCTATTGATCTGTACTATTTAATAGAATCAGTGATTTGTAAATAATTCACTTTTATTTATCAATTTTTTTTACTTTACATTACATTAGTAGTATACTCATTTTCTATTTAGGAAATGTGTCTTCTCCCTTCTTTGCATTCATTCTTTCTTTCTTACTGTCAACAATTAAAATGACGATTCTTTTGTGGAAATGAAGAAAAATAGAAAACACAATGATTTTGTGATTGATTGATTTTGTCTTGTCGTTAATTAGTCTGAAAAGAAAATCCATATTCACAGCATAATTATTTATTTTTTGTATGAAAAAAAACACATGCACACAAAATACACACAGTTCTTTATTTATATCCAAGAAGAGTTATATACAACGGAAGACTACTATTGCAACAAAACAAACCTATTGATCTTCAAACTATTTTATTGGTAAGATAAACTGAAACAAATAAAAGTTTGTAGAGATGTATTACATTTCACTATAAACGGTTGAAGATATTCAAAAGTTTTCTGAAGATGTAGCTTCTATAGATGACATATTCTGATGATAAGTCCTGTTTTTTTTTGTTTTTTTGTGGCCAATACACTATTGATATCTTTTTCAAAGAGTAAAAATATCAGAATATTTTTGAAAACTCTTCACTATTTTTTTTATAAAGTAAATTATTTTAAAATTGAACTATAGAAATATTAGAAGCATATTTATATAAATCGTGTTTATATGAAATGAGAAAATTAAGTAATTTATTATTGTGTAACTTCTTTGAAAGAATTCACTTTTCACAAAATTAAGTTTAGATCGAACGAATTAAACGGTACCAGCAACAAAATGTAAACTTTCCTGAATTAGTGAAAACATAATGAACTTCAAACTTGAATGGTTTATATGATACCATTTATTTACGACTTCTTGGTTAAAACATTAGAAATATTCTGTAACTGTCAACATTTTTGCAAATGTACTTCATATTTGGATATCATTCATACATGGCATTTTATATCTTTGTGAAACTTTTCACTAGAATCTTATTTCAATAAGTTCAAATAAGACACTATTTTAAAATCATGATTGAGCTATATTATTTTTTTTAGTAAAATATCAGATTAAAAGTTCCTATTATATTACTTGAATAAGAGTCAATTAGTGTAACCTAATTGTTATGAATTTTACCAGGGATATTTTTTTAAAACAAAACATTCCATTACCTACTCACTGAAATCTATGACTTACTCAAACATTTGAAACACCTGTTTCCCAAATATGCAATTATTCCAATGAAATTGCCTCTTTTAGTTTTGTTTGAACAGAAAAATCATGAACGCTAACTGGACATGTTCAAAAGTAATTGTGCAAAAGGGATGTTTGTTGTAATATAGTGCAAATAATGCTTAGAATTCTTTACCTTGAACAAAATATTCATAGATGGATTGTAGCTGGTAAACTATAGAAAAAGTAAAATATCTCAAAAGCCGTTTAGTGTGTAAATTTAGACACAGGAACCATCAGTAAATCATGCCTGATTATGTTTCATTCTGAAAATATGAAGTAGGAATTTCTCCATTTTATTCATCGATTATATACTTAAAAAAACTACTCACCGAATAGCTCTGATGTTTCTTCCTATAGCAACTTATTATATTGATTTCCGCAATAGTATTTATGGTTTTTGTAAAACATTTTCATACACCCGAGTGAGCAACGCTGTTATTAGGAAACGGGTGCTAGATAAGAATGACAGATCAATAGATGAAGTGGTGAAACTTCATCAGTTGAGGTGGTTGGGACATGTGTTGCGTATGCCAAACCACCGACTGCCTTGAAGAGCTTTGTTTTGTAGTGTAGGAGTAGGTTGGAAGAAAGTTAGGGGCGGCCAAACCAAAACATGGCAGAAATCCATGAAGTCATTGACGAGTGGACTGAGCCATGTCGGTAATTGTCGACTACCTGGTTGGGGTCCGTGAGATGATAATAATCGATGGTTAGAGACCTTGAATGACATGGCTCAAAATCGAACGCAATGGCGCCGGTGCATTTACCCTTTGTGTTCTCTCAAATCCTAATCTTCTGGAATCTTCAGCACCTCTAGTTTTGACTTTCCAAACTTTTCTCACTGAATCATACATCTTGAATAATATCTTCTGATTCTAACCTCTCCGATTACTTCTAATACCTTTACTACCTCTTCTACTATTGGATTTGAATTGACAATTACATTTCTGTGCTGATGTGGTATGGCAACATGAACTGATGTACTTACGTACGAAGTTCTACGTTGCGTCTGACTGACATCATTAAGTATTTTACACATTAGTGAAAAGAATTTTTTACATGGTTTACTGTATAACCGATCTCTTATACGCTTTATCAACAAAAAAACTTTCATGTATTCAAGATGACGTATAAACTGTCTGAAAACATTTTTCGTCATAAGAGGAAATCACTAGTTTGCCGACTGACAGAGATGGGTATACATGATATTCACACAAATTCACGAGGGGAACACAAACGCCTTATACTAATTGGTCAGAATAAGATTATTTAATGCCATCGATGATATCCATCTCAACTCAGATATAAGTGAACTCTACTAGTGTGATTAAAACTAAACTCAAACTGAGAAAACTACCGTCTGGTTGAGCTAACTCAGAACAGAAGCTTTATATCTAAAGAATAATATATTTACTGTGTTGAATTATGATATTGTGAATCTGTCAATGGATTTCTGACTTTCGAAAAACTCACAAAGTCAAATTATTGGTGTAAGCCTCCAAAGAAGTGAATTCAGAGGATAGCTCCTTAGTAGACCAGGTTTTTCCTAATAAAAAGAAACTGTTTGTTGGACAGAAGATTTACATAAAATGAGCATAATTAAATGTCATAATCATACAAATTTTAAAGGTCGATCGCTCTCCAGTGTATTAAAACAATGCTTGTTTTGCCACTTTCTCAACCAATGATCATTAAGAATCAAGTAATCATATATTGATATGTAACACAAATTTAAAGTACTGACAGTGAGTCAAATAAATATTTTTGGTTGAAATCATTGCTTAAATTACTCTAATTTTAGTTGAACTGCATCCTTTTGCTCCTAAGTTGATTTATCCATACTGAACATCCAGCCTTGGATTATTTTCTATAAATTCAATTTCTACCTGTACATAGTATCACTTTTCTACTGTTGAATTATTTTCATGAATTTATCCTTTATTACTTGTTAGGTATTTTTAAGCATTATTGCAGTCATTGTAGTTTTCAGTCTACAGAATATTGTGTTAACGGTTATTAGTAACTTGTGAATATCTAAATAAATTTTAACGAAGCATTTAATACTATTCATTCGTATTGGTTGTTTGAATCTTTTCTTTGATGTTTAGGACTGCAATCTGTCCCTCTCTCTTATGCAGATTGCTTCGATATTAACTTTAGGTTAGAAGCATTATTATCAGAGGTGAATCATGACTAGTAGTGGAATCTAGAACACGCCTTTCATCCTATTTCAGATTCATCAGCTGAATGAATGTATCTGCATCTCAAAGTTGATCTTCACTCCGAGACTCGAACCCAGTACCTTTCGCATATATGCAAAAGGAACTGATCACTTTCAGTCCGAAACACCAACTGGAAGATTAGAGCGACCAACACAAATGAATTAATCTTCACCCCCATGCAGAAGTGAGTAGCTATTTTGACTCAGTATCCAAGTGGAAATCGAAATAGTGTTCGAAGTGAACGCCTCTTCTGTAATGAACGAAGACGTTAAGACCAGATAGAACAAGCCATTTAGTGAAAGAAAACACACTTTACTGGCGAAATATGTACACCTCATCTTCAGAATTTATTTGGAAAACAGGCAGATTCTTGGCTGTCTTCGAGTTTTCACGACACTTTGATTGCTTTACACATCACTCTTCTCCTCAGCAGTAACTTGTGGACGACACTCTGATGCATACTATATACAGGTCACGTTACAAGTAGTATACGCCACATTGTGTTCGAGTACCAGAGTGAACATCAGCTCTGAGATTCAGGCACATTCAGCCACCGAGTCTCAAATAGGACGGAACGCGAGTCATGGATTCTCCCATTAACCACTACCCACCTCTCCTAATAATTTAATATTGTTAGCCAACAACTCCAAATACCAATTAGCATTCGATTAGAACCACGTTCAAATAAAATGGATTTCCAAGTAAATTTACCTGAGAAATTGTGAATTTATTCGACTTGATAATGCACGAAACACTGAGGATCGAGAAATACAATTTCCCGACCATTGACTGGTTGCAAACTAAAGGTACGGGAAATTATTACCTTATCTTCACATTACGAATGGAGACAAATCGAATGTATAAACTCAAATGTTATTATAATTCCAAAATAAATAGTTGCTGTATCAATTAGAAGAAAATCTCTTTGCTTCACATGCTTACATGGATTCAGAAAATCGCTAAATAGTCATGGATGTTTTGTACTTAGAAAGATATGTCATTAAAACTAGTTGAAGAGTTCATAGGCATTCGTATATAACCTGAACTCCCAAAACGTTTCACTAAATATATAGTGGTTTACTGCCATTTTGGTGCAGTTGTTAAAATGATAGCTATTAGCGTAGAATGGAGTCTTCCAGATGAAGCATTCTAGGGGTAGCTCTGACCTTACATTATCTCATCTGATGTACACCATATTGAAATGCATAATGATTTCAAAACACCCTTGCTGTCACCATGAAGTTTTCTGAGCTCGGAGAACGAAACTCCACTACAAGCAACGTACAATTCATGTTAGACAGCTTTCTACAGACACTCATGATAAGTTGATTTTCCTTGAAACAAAGTTGTTGGTTTTTAACTAAAATCTTGGGTATTACGCTAATTTTCCTTGTATTCAATGAACACCCAAATATTAGAGCTGTGCACAAACAACTGAGAGTATAGTTTGGCTGAGATTGTTTCCTTCCTACTTTAGAATCCTTTCGCAGTGTTCATCCATGGCACTGTCACATGCTGTTTTTGTCACTGGCCAGCTCAAATATAAATCCTCAAAGTTTAATTGAGAAGTTGTGACCGATAGAGTTGAGTGAGGGCCCCTGAGATGACAGTAATCGATGGTTAGGAACTCTAAATGACATGGCTCAAAACCGTTTGCTATGGCGCAGATGCATTCATTCTTTGTGCTCTCTGAAATTATAATATTCTGAATTCCTCATCACCTTGCCTTGTTTCAAGTTTATTTTACTAGATTCTAACAATTATCTCTTCGATTGCTGCTAATACTTCTACTAACTCTATTTCTAAGGGGTTTGGATTGATAATTGCGTCTCTGTGCTAATGTGGTATGACAACCTGAACTGGTGTACGTACGTACGAAGTTCTACGGTGTAAATGACTGAGTGAGATAGGCATCACCAATAACTACTGATAATAATCACACTGTACTGTCAAATTTACCATAATCGTTCAAGGTCTTGTGGTTGGTCCCTAGTGGATCCCCATTACCGAGAAGTCCTGAACTTCAGCGAAACAACTGCCAAGTGCCCCTCTGTTTTCAACGGTTCTTCATTCAATCAGTCTGTTACGAAAAATGCCTACAGAGTAAAAGTCTATGTTTGAAGTTTTACTAATTAGTAAGTTAGTGTAAAACAAATTGGCGTCGTAGCATTTATCTTCCTAAAATTTCAGTGTTCAGACTTTTGCTCTAGAATCACGTGAACTTTTAAGCGATATTTCATTTCCTGAGATTTTGAAATTGATCTAAGCATTAAATTTAAACCTGGTTAGGACATTTACAGGCATGGAGATTTCGAGAAGTTAAAAAAAAATGTACTAAAGGATTTAAACTAAAGGCCTATAAATTTTATATCCATTATATTGTCGATTGAAATGCCAACCAAACCTTAATTTCCTCCCTAAACTTTGAGTACTACATTCAATTATTATTTGAGAACGCGTTTGTTTGCACCTAAAGATTTCAGATTTTTACCAAGGTTATTTAGTCCTAGTTCAAACTAACTCAAATTAAACACAGAAAACAGATAAGTTATTGTCCACTTGTGCACTAGGATGATAACTTAAAGATTATTGGTATGAATCTGTCAAAAGGCAAAGATTTCTGAAAATTAAAACTGTTTGTATGTATGGTGATGATATAATACAGGTCGATAAGATATACATAACTCGAAAGAGCATATGAGAATAATACATATTTAACACATTGCTCTTCGCTGATATTCTGCTGTCGCTACAGTATAATCTTCAAGTCGGAAGTAACGATCTTCATTCTGTTTTAGAAATCTATCACATAATAAAAGTAAAAGATAAAAACAAACGTTTATTGATCAATGACAACTAACTAGTGATTGAAATGAACATATGCATATAAATAACCTAACTTGAAATTTAAGTTAACTTTTTAGACATGTCATCAACAAAAATGTTCGCTTAGAATGAACTAGGAGTAAGGGTTTTGACTAAGTTGGGTTTCTGTAAGTAAATTGTATTTATGGCTGTCGTGAAATGTACCTATCTCATCAAGATGAAGCTGTATGACACAGTAGAGGAAATTCATATCATACATCAAATAATTTAGTTTTGAACTGAATACCGCTAAATCAAGAACAGAATGCTTTAGAGTGAAATTGATGTTGCAAAAAGATGACTGCCTTATGGCTTTTTGAAATGAACTTTAACTGACTGTCAACAGCATCTTACTTCCTTGTTTTTGTCATTACTTTTTAGCCGAAATATTAGGTATTATAGAAATTGAGAAACAGTGGCAACACATTTCCCGACTTTCTATAGACCAGTTTCTCTCCCATAAATGTGAAACTGTTAACTACCTGACGAATTGTACTGATACGTACATACTCTGACATGTAGTTTCCTTCAATGACAGTCAATAGTTTTCATACAAATGCTTTTATATAAATCTCGAAAAGCATGCGCTAATTATTATATCACAATAATAATCTGAATAACAGTTTTTAAAACAAATAGATTAGACAGCTGAAAGAGGAAAAGTGGAAACACATACATAAATTTTGTAATAGAAGAAAACCTAGTGACCTAAAAGTTATTACTTACTGCAAGAACTCAGAAACCAATGCTTCTAGAATAGGCAGACTATTTACATCGACTTTGGTACAAGAAACCATATCCCGAAGTTTAACTACAATAAAGGTATATAATCGGAATAAAGTAAAACATATGTAGATTAGAGTGGTTACAAATTGTTAAGCTTATCCACTTACAGGTAACATAGTAAAACAAAATATTAAAATACAATGGTTAAACTTTTATTGAAGCCTACTAGTGATAATCGGTTGGTGTAGTTGTTACTTTTAAACTAACAAACGAAAAAAGAGTACTTCTATCTTGGCAAGCGATGAAAGTTATAATGAAATAATTAAGGGCAACTACGGACGATTAAACAACTAATCAAGTATATTAAGGTCCATCATGAAACTAAAATTCCTATTGTACGCTTATTTCAGATCCTGAGTTCCAAATAGCCTTGCATAAAAATTTTATATAGCGAGGGTGTTACTAGGTTATTATTTATGATAATATTTGATAGCGTTGTTTCGATATGCTATAAAAATATTTTGCACTTAATTATAAACTTGTGTGATTGATTTTATATACCAACTTCCTATATGTATATGACTTGTGATTTTGAAGATGAAGATTAGCTTGATATGAATGGCTTTTATTTATTCAAATTCAGAATAATGACATCATAAACACACACTAAGAGTATTTGTAATTAACTTTGAGAAATCAGTTAACTAAAATACATTCTTTACGTCCTCAGATATTTTTTATCTTTTTTAAAAGACATTTTTATTTATTAACATATAGCATGATAAATAAAAATGCTGTTTAGTTACATATGTAAAAAAGGTAACTTGAAAACCACAAACTGAATTGCAGGACGTACCAAAAAGCCTTAACAAGTGAATTGAACCATAAATATCTGACATTCTTTTATCTGTGTGACGCTTTAAAAGTTCAGCATATTGTAATCGTTCAAATTTGTATAGAAGATGAGAACCAATAATCAGATTAAAGTAATGTTGAATTCCAGCGATAAATTCACGTCTTAAATCAGGTCTTATTGCAGGATTTGTATTATTTTGAGAAGTTTGAGATTCAGAAGTAGGTTCCGATTTCAACTCGGTCGCAGCACTTTCTAAGAAGTCAGACAAAAGAGTGGATATTGGTTGGGAAGCAGGAAGCTCGTAAAGCTGTAAGTTAACCAAATAAGAAAAATAAAATGCGACAACTTTAAACAAGCTTAGTAACAGCTATATGGTAAAGTAACCTTGTCAAAGCACTAAAATAAATCAGTCTCTTCAAATTCAGTCAATGAATAACTGGAAACAGTATGTTAGCTTGGTAAAAGCATTCAACCTAAAAACCAAGCGTAACACTGCTTGTAAGACCAGTGGTTGGCTGCTTCACAGAACTGAAACGACAATGGAATACAAAATAATAGTACTTAGTTTTTCAGTACACAAAATCGTCTGTTTAGAAGTTTGTCATGGAAGTCTTATGTCCACTTACGACACGAAAACGATCAAAGAGCACCAGAACAGTAACCGATAAAGTACTGTTCTGCTAAAAAAACAGGAATAAAACAGGACACGAACAATTTTTATATCATTTATTTGGTTTTTATAAAAGTACTCCATATAAAGAGACTAAAAACGCAGTTTATCACAAGATTACGAGAGCGAACACTAACAGTAACCCAATAATACTAAATACACCAAGGTTTTTGGCATTGAGTTTCAGGTTAGTTTGATGAAATTCTAAATCTTGGGAGGAGTTAAGCAAGTATAATCTAAAAGTTTCAAATCTATATTACACAGAGTACGATCAAGTTTACTCATTTTATACAAGCTTTATTTAACATGTTATCCAATGCTTGTAAATTAGCCACATACCGCTCTTCAAAGGATATAGTACGGATTCTAAATGCTCGCTTGAAATTGCAAAACTTGTGGAGTAAGCGAGACTTCTTTTTGACACTCAGAGGATGCCCAACCGTAGCTGCTACCTTGACGTGGTGGTCGGGCTGTGGTGCGCACTACTTATAAGTAGTATATGACGCGAGTGTAAACGTAATGTCTGGCAGCAGAAGATGGAGGAAGATCAAGAAAGGAAGAGTGGGAACACAATGGAATTCGTATGAAACGCATGAATAGTGAAATGTCTGACAATGGATTGATGATGGATTGAAGATTTGCAAATTAACGGTTACGATATGGTTTTCCTATTTTACTGAGTAACTCTGTAATTTTCGTTAAATACGATTCGGTTGCCCTCACCTGTGTTCACCTTCACTACAGGGCTTGCCTATCGTGATGACCCAACCGAGCTATATTGGCTGGAACTTATGTTCCTGAAGGTTCTACCATGCCAGGTAGGTCGATTGGAAAACGATGAGACTAAAAGCAACTGCCCAAGGTCTAAGGGCAAAGTCGTACTGCTGACTGCAGACGGGTGTGACAGCAGTAAGGTGTTTCCCTCGGACAACCAGCATCTGCAGCGATGCTACCTTCTCACAAGGAAGGAAGGGTTAGAAAAGGTCGAACCTAAAAATGTCACACCTCACCCTAACTCACGGATTTCTGTCTACGGCGGTAAGGGTGCCCACTAAGGGCCTTTAAGAGCGGAGCTAATACTCAAAAATCCTTTCATAAAAAGGCCGTGCGTGATCGGCCTCAAGCAGTTGTCCCTTGGGCTCTGCGGTCACGCACTCAGGTCTCTAAGACCAACACTAATTTATTCAGGTCCCTCAAGAAGCGACCTTCCACGGTTTGGGCAGCCGGGAAGTGACAACCACCCTCATACCCGTAACAGCACACGAGACTAAATTGGCCGAAATCAAATCCTTCCTACACCCACACATACCTCTCTTCTCTCCACAACTAAATCTACTCACATTCCTTTATCTCATTGCACCGCTGTTATTAGGAAACGGGTGATAGGTAAGAATGGCAGATCAATAGATAAAGTAGTGAAACTTCATCAGTTGAGGTGGTTGGGACATGTGCTGCATATGCCTAACCACCGACTGCCTCGAAGAGCTTTGTTTTGTAGTGTAGGAGTAGGTTGGAAGAATGCTAGGGGCGGCCAGACCAAAACATGGCAGAAATCCATGAACCCATTGACGAGTGGACTGAGCCATGTTGGTAGTTGTCGACTACCTGGTTGGGGTCCGTGAGATGATAATAATCGATGGTTAGAGACCTTGAACAATATGGCTCAAAATCGTTTGCAATGGCGCCGGTGCATTTATTCTTTGTGCTCTCTCAACTCCTAATCTTCTGGATTCTTCAACACCTCTAGTTTTGACTTTCCAAACTTTTCTCACTGAATCATACTTCTTGAATAATATCTTCTCATTCTAACCTCTCCGATTACTTCTAATACCCTTACTAACTCTTCTACTATTGGATTTGAATTGACAACTACATTTCTGTGCTGATGTGGTATGGCAACATGAACTGATGTACCTACGTACGAAGTTCTACGTTGCATCTAACTGACTGACTGACTCAGAGGATGCGTACACTACTCGGCAGTCCACTCTGTATTACTCCATAGATGTGAAGCAAAGTCTATGAAAGTAGATTTTTTTACCGTACGTGTCTTCAAAGAATTTCTTACGTATCATGAAACTATCAGTCAGGCAATGATGAGATCACACACAGGTAAAGACAGAAAATAGGTTGATGAGTTTTTGAATCCTTGCCAACTAAAGTAAGAGCAATATGTTTTATGTATGTCCAACCACTACCTCACTTAACAAGTGATGTTGGCTGGGGTAGGAGTAAGTTGAAAAATAGATAAGGGCATTACAATCAAAACGTTTTACTTGCCACTGACTATTGGTCTGAGTCATGCTGATAGGTGCATACTTGGCTAAGATCTGAGTAATAACGATAATGAGTGGTTAGAAACGCTGAGTAGCATGGCTTAGTGGCTCACAGACCTTGAGTCTAAGCATTATTTAATCCTTCCTCTGGAATCGTAATTCTAATATACAGTCTTTTTCACTATCAATTTTACCTCAGATATTTTCATATTTTTGTTAGTTACAGTGTCGACTCCATCTCGTTGTGGTGAATCGACGCGGCAATATAGATTAGTGCATATTTTTTCAGGTCCCACTTCCATTATGACTGCTGATTATGTTTTGCGAATTCCATGACACTAACCAACTGTCAATTTGCATTATGAACAAAAAAACTAGGAATGAATAGATATCTCGCATACACAAGGTTAAGGAATACATCATGAGAGCGAGGTATTCATAATCATCATTTCCTAAATTACTGACCAGCATAACTCTGTTCGTAAAGTACATAAAAGTTATTAGTCCTATAGATGTAACACAATTTAAAGTACAAATATGGCTTCAGATAACCTAGATATGATGTGACAATTGGAAATAAGACGTTATTTAACTAAGTTTCGAATAAACCAATATAGACAAGAGAGCACAAAGTACTTAAATCCAAAAGTGGGCGGATATTTTGTCTTACTAGGCATGATATAACTTATTTTCCCAGTAACTGTTTCGTATCTAAACAATTCGGTTATTTGGAATTCTACCTTATTAGTCTGATTGCTTTGTTATATCGGTCAACTCATTTGGTTCGAAGAAACATTTATATAGTGGGTCAAGAAAAAAGTATTAGAAACAAACACAAAGAGATCAGATAAATATTTCTCATCTTTTGATCCTAAATTTTGAAAATAAACTTGAGTACAACTTCCAAGTAAGGCTTATATATATATATATATATATATATATATATAACTTACACGAGCTTGACGAGTGATTAAGTCCCAATCGTCCACGAGCCATGCTTTTAGAGTTGGAGGTATTGAAACTTGTAGTTGTGGTTTTGAAAGTAAACCATCATCCTAATAAGATAATAAGAATAATGTAAGACAGATATCTGCAAATAACTAAATGAAACATGTCTTTGGACATAACAAGAACCTCCTGAATATAAGGACATTTAGACTTTATTCGGAATCTGATCCGCACTACAAGTGACAGAGACTATTTCACTGTAGATGTAGTGACGGCTAGAAAGATCCTTCTCACTCACAATAGTGAGATTCAGAAATTCAGTCTCAAATCACACTTTATTAGCATATGAATTAGAATTGATATGAGTAAATATTGGGGTTGGTATAAATTCGAAAACTCCGTCAGTAGAACCTTCGGGACCACTGCCGGTCCCAAGCCCGGATAAAGGAGGAGGGTTGGACATGGGGTTGGCGACCCCATTCCGTCAAAAATCAACTTGCCAAAAAAACGCTAACCAGAAAAAATAATTCAAACCCAATTTAACTCTGCCCTGGGAGTTGGAGGAAGAATTATGACGTCTTGTAATGAAAGCTGAGTTCCCTCGGAAGTCACCCGGCCGATGCTTCTTCTGACAACCACATCAACCATTCTTTTAGGTACATGGAACGTTCGTACATTGTGGGAGACTGGAAGACTATTTCAAGTTGCTGCAGAATTGAAAAGATACAACCTCGAGATGCTCGGCATCAGTGAAACACATTGGACACAGGTAGGACAACTGAAACTAGCTTCAAGGGAACTGTTGTTATACTCTGGTCATGAACAGGAAAATGCTTCACATACACAGAGATTTGCACTGATGCTGTCCAAACACGCACAAAAGGCACTGATAGGATGGGAATCTCATGGACCCAGGATCATTAAAGCATCCTTCAAAACAAAGAAACGGGACATCACAATGAACGTCATCCAATGTTATGCACCTACCAATGACTACAATGACGACGTTAAAGATCAATTCTACGAAAGGCTGCAGTCAATCGTCGAGAAATGTTCACCAAAGGATTTGCCGATTCTTATGGGAGACCTGAATGCCAAGGTTGGAATGGACAACACTGGATATGAAGACATCATGGGACGACATGGACTGGGAGAAAGGAACAAAAATGGTGAGAGATTTGCAAACCTATGTGCTTTCAACAAACTGGTCATCGGTGGCACAATGTTCCCGCAAAAACGCATACACAAAGCCACATGGATTTCATCGGACCACACTAATCAAAACCAAATTGACCATATCTGTATCAACAAAACGTTCAGAAGGACTATGGAGGATGTGAGAACCAAGAGAGGTGCCGATATAGCATCAGATCACCACTTGCTGATCGCCAAAATGAAACTGAAACTAAAGAAGCACTGGACAACGGTGCAGACAACATCACACAAGTTTAATACAGCCTTTCTTCGGGATACCGTAAAACTCAACGAATTCAAGATAGCCCTCACCAATAGGTTCCAGGCCTTTCAGGATCTACTCAATGGAGAGGAAGCAACATTGGAGAACAATTGGAAAAGGATTAAGGAGGCAATCACTTCAACATGTCACGAACTTCTGGGTCACAAGAAGTACCATCACAAGGAATGGATCTCTGTTGATACTCTCGCAAAAATTGAAGAAAGGAGGAACAAGAAGGCAGCAATCAATGTCAGCCGAACAAGAGCAAAGAAAGTTACCGCACAAGCTGCATACACATACAGGGAAGTGAAGAAGAGCATCAAAGCTGACAAACGAAAATATGTAGAAGATCTAGCAATGACGGCGGAAAAGGCTGCAAGAGACGGAAACTTGAGACAACTGTACGAAACAACAAAGAAGCTCGCCGGAAACTATCGTAAACCAGAACGACCAGTGAAAAGCAAGGAAGGCAAAGTAATCAATAATACTGAAGAACAGCGAAGTAGGTGGGTAGAGCACTTCAAGGAACTATTGAATCGACCAGCTCCACTGAACCCACCCAACATTGAAGCAGCATCCACGGATCTCCCAATTAATATTGGCGCACCTACAATCGAGGAGATCAGCATGGCCATCAGACAAATCAAGAGTGGCAAAGCAGCAGGACCAGACAACATTCCAGCAGAGGCAATGAAAGCAGACGTGGAAGCAACTGCGAAAATATTTCACATCATCTTCAAGAAGATTTGGGATGAGGAACAAGTACCATCAGATTGGAAAGAAGGATACCTCATCAAAATACCAAAGAAAGGCGATCTCAGCAAGTGTGAGAACTATATAGGCATCACTCTTCTCTCAATACCAGGCAGTCTTCAACAGAGTATTGTTAAACAGAATGAAGGACTTCGTAGACGCCCAACTTCGAGATCAACAGGCCGGATTTCGTAAGGATCGATCGTGTACTGACCAAATTGCTACATTACGGATCATTGTGGAACAATCAATTGAATGGAACTCACCACTCTACATCAACTTCATCGACTACGAGAAGGCATTCGATAGCGTGGACAGGAAAACACTATAGAGGCCTCTTCGACACTACGGTACCTGAGAAGATAGTTAACATCATACGGAATTCTTACGATGGATTCAACTGCAAAATCGTGCACGAAGGACAGCTAACAGACGCGTTTGAGGTGAAGACCGGTGTCAGGCAAGGTTGCTTACTCTCACCCTTTCTCTTTCTCCTGGTCATCGACTGGATTATGAAGACGTCAACATCTGGAGGGAAGCACGGTATCAACTGGACAGTTAGGACGCAGCTGGACGATCTGGACTTCGCAGATGACCTGGCTCTTCTAACGCACACTCAACAACAAATGCAAGAGAAGACGACCAGTGTAGCAGCAGCCTCTGCAGCAGTAGGTCTCAACATACAGAAATGTAAAAGTGAAATTCTCCTATGCAGCACAACATGCCTCAACGAAATCACTCTTGATCGAGATGCCTTGGAGGACGTTAACACCTTCACATATCTGGGCAGCATCATCGACGATAAAGGTGGATCGGATGCAGATGTGAGGGCGCGGATCGGCAAAGCAAGGGCTGCATTTCTACAGTTGAATAATATCTGGAACTCCAAACAACTGTCAACCAAAACCAAAATCAGGATTTTCAATACAAATGTGAAGACAGTTTTACTGTATGGAGCGGAAACATGGAGAACTACCAAAGCCATCATCCAGAGGATACAAGTGTTTATTAACAGCTGTTTACGCAAAATTCTTCGTATTCGTTGGCCAGACACCATCAGCAACAACGTACTGTGGGAGAGAACAAACCAGATTCCAGTGGAAAAGGAAATCAGGAAGAAGCGGTGGAAGTGGATAGGACACACTTTGCGGAAAGCACCTAACTGCGTCACGAGACAAGCCCTCACATGGAACCATCAAGGCGAAAGAAAAAGAGGAAGGCCAAGTATTACATTACGCCGAGAAATAGAGAAAGATATGAGAGGAATGAACAAACATTGGACAGAACTGGAAAGGGAAGCCCAGGACAGAGTTGGTTGGAGGAAACTGTTGGGCGGCCTATGCTCAATTGGGGGTAATAGGCGTAAGTAAGCAAGTAAATTCGAAACGTACGGTGTCAGGTAGCATTCTGAACAATAGAAATAAGTATAAGCTATTGTACTAAACAATACGTAAATAGAATGAACGACAAACCACACGACTGGGTCGTCATAAAAAACCCAAAAAGTTGATAACTTCGATAACAAGCAAATTACCTGAACTTACATTTTCAACAGATTTTATTCCTGATGTTGCCCGACTTTTTCGCCTTCTTGACACTGTAGTTGTGGTCGTGGATGTCCCGTTAGATTCTTCGACAGGTTTTATGGGTGGCTTGATATCCTCGCTCTCCTTTATCTCGGTTGGCAAGGGTGTACTTGGTTTTCGGTCTGTTTCGTTATTAACTTTAGACTGTTTTGCTTTAGGACTGTCTTCTTCTATAAATATAGATAGTGAAAAAACTCAGAGTGTAACCTTGTTTTGTTTGACCAGGCTTCAAAGTCCTCTCCACATCTTTTAAAACTTCCGGGGGTGGTAAAGACTGTGATTTAAGGTCAGATTTTCTTAAGACTTTAACTTTTCCAGACTTTCTAGAAATCATAGTAACGTTAAGTAGAGAAAACATAAATTTACATTTGCCGTTCCAACTCCTTCTGTTTCCTTAAACCTTCTTCATTATACTTGAACATACGCTTATCAGTTACCCATTCATCCCAACTATTAAGGAAGAATAATTTTAGATACATTTTTACTTTTTATTCCAACCTTGATAATGTACGAAATACATTACTCCATCTTCTTTCACTCTGACATCTAGACACTTGGCTTCATACATTAGGGGCCCATGAAAGCAAAGAAGCTTTTCACCTGATTAGATGAATAAGAATATATTGAAAAGGAAAACCAGACCTGGTTCATACTTTGGTTTCAAATCGACACTTGACATAGTAACGCGGTAGTTAAAATCAGCGGTAACCAGTGTTTAATAATTTCACGACTTGCTGGGGCAAATTATTCGCTTTTTCCGCCCTCTGACTAATTATCAGGTAACTAGGAATACCGTTATCATAGTCTCTACTCACTAGATAAAAATTATCTTTTGGCGGTAAACTTTCAATTCACTGGACTGCGCATTATCTAATTATGGAAGTAATGCTAACGAATTAAATGCGATAGGGTAGTCCTTTTGTTCCAGTTGAATGATGAAACTATATCGAAGACATTTTAACAGAAGCTACTTGCATTTTATGAAGCTTCAAGAAAAGTCATTGGATTATGGCGAAAAAAGTCTTGCTTAGGACTCTAACTCCATGTGGAGCAAAGGCTACCGACCAGTATTCTCCAACCTCCTCTGCCCCAGGCTCTCCTTCCTGTTTCTGCCCCATCGCTATCCATTTTCGTCTTCTGTCATGGTTGTTCTTCATGATTTTTTATTTGAAAGACAAGAAAAATTAGGCATTTTAGGATTCTATTTTATCAATAATTATCAGGAAAATTGGGCTTTACTTGATTCTAATCCTTCTGTTTAACAAAATAAACGAGTTTAGTTTAGCACAAACGAGCACTGTAAGTGAATTTAAACAGGTTTTCTAATCGACATGACTAAAGTCTCCACATTTTGACAACAGGATTCTATGACGTTTGACAGCTTTCAAACGACAATATGCACGTCTTTCAAAGTTTCCGTTGTCTATGTCCCCTGTCACTTTATGTCTAAACGAAGGCTAGCTCTGTTATAATCGCCGTTTATGCCTTGCTGACCAGTTTGCACTATATGTACAAAAAATTTTTCGGAGATCTTCACATTCTTGACAATTCAGATCAGTTCTGCAGGTCATTTTGAGGCTTTAAACTTTTATTTAAGGTATATCTGTATTTCTAACATTTTTTCCAGCTTCAGCTGACACGTCAATGTGTTAACCCACATAAAAACCATAAACTAGAACTGAACGCTTACTGTCACCTAGGAAGCGATATGAACCTAAGCCCTTTAAATGTAAATAGATATTTGCAGAAACGTTTCACTAGAAGACATAAATCTTCAAGTGCTGACCCCTAATTATACAACATAATAGAATTTTCTTATGAAAGACCATTTGCTTACAAAACAACCGTATTCAGAGTGACTGCTCCAGTCACTAAATTAGATTGAATTAATCGGCAGCTATGCTGAATCATCCGTACTTTGCAGTTTCAGTCAAGCCTTATGAACATAATCGTTAGACCTGAGTTTCTGCTATCTCATAATCAATGGCAATCTATAAAAGCTTTCCTAAAGTATATCACATCCGTTTAGCTAACCATTAGAACTACATCTCTAATTAAGTTTACTGATGAGTTCTGTGGTAAATGCCACTCTAAAATCGATAATATTGTGTAACCTTACAAAAAAACATCCATAACGAATCTTAATTCACAGTCAAACATTTTATAAATGACTGAACAATACCAGAGTAGTAATAATAATATATAATAATATTTTGTAGCAAGGTATTCTAGCTAAAAGTCTAGACATGCGTCAGAATGGACTAACTTAAAATTGAGATTATAATTGTCACATGCTTGGTTAATCTGTAAAATAGGACTGAATTTTATGTAACAACCTCTCGAATAGAGCGAAGGACTTTTTAACAATGAATTATGAAGGAAAAATTTTTGAAAGGCTGAAGAATTAACAGTAAGCAAAACTGTCAGACAAAGGCGAGAACCATCGATTCCACGAAAAGAAACACGATCACATTTACCTAACATACGTGACGTTGTAGCCATATAAGTATATAAAATTACAATTTCCTAAAACCCATTGGTAGCTTCATAGTTGCAAGTATAAGTTATCTATGCATCCTATCGCTTTTCAAATAATAATGAATTTTCTATCCAAAAAAGACATATAAGAACAATGAATTACACGCAAAAATGATGTTGGACTTCACCTGAATCGCCAGCGGGTTGTTTTGGTCTTCCAGTTCACAATTACAGTAAGTAACCAATACTTACAAATAGGATATATATGATTCTAGACAATGCTTATCAAGAAAAATTTAATAATAATAATAATAGATCCAGATAACTCTTGTATTGGAAATATATTCGTGGGACAGCTAAGTGAGAAAAAGAGTATTGCGTGCAGCAGTGTATTTTTGAGAGCTGTAATTGATATAGCAAGCAAGTAAGAACAAAAAAATGGCAGTAAAACAGTACATAGAGACGGGTTCACGTTGAGTGTGAGACAACAACAGGGAGGCAGGTATAAACGAATTAACCTGACAGTTGAACTCAATGGACAACCGCCAGCACAAGACAAGAAGATAATTGTCTCGCCGACTGAAGGCATTGTTTAGGCAAAAAAGCTGCAGAGTCCTGTTCCGACAGAACTGGCCAACAGTGGCTGTCTTTGCACAGGTGCATCGGGTGATGAGATAAACCACCAAGTGCCTCCATAGCAACGTGAGAGGACTAAGGAGTAAGCTGTTAGAAATCAGGAATA
The DNA here is from genome assembly GCA_944470395.2 of Schistosoma turkestanicum. Lineage (NCBI taxonomy): Eukaryota > Metazoa > Platyhelminthes > Trematoda > Strigeidida > Schistosomatidae > Schistosoma > Schistosoma turkestanicum. Next base: position 23,784 of record CALYCR020000719.1, read on the forward strand.
TGTACTCTCGGATGGATCTGAAGATCAGATTCCTAACTGGAACAAGACTATCCCCTAACACTACGGACGACGAAGTAAGCTTGCATGGCCTGACACGCGATAGGATAATACAGACACGAGGTGGAGTGGCTACATATAAAAACATCCGGGCGGCTGCACGAAACCCAACTAACTGACCTGACAGTATCATGCTGATGTCGTTTTCACAAAATAGGCACGAAATACTTGATTGGAGGGATTTACTAACCATCCTAATACTAGGGATCAGAAAGATAAACTGACTGAGGCAATACTGCGACTGCCACTCCTTGAGTTTGATCAAATACTCTTAGCTAGAGATTTCAACACCTCGTCTCTAAATCTCAGCAATCAGTGTACAACTCTCACCGGTTGGTTCCAAGGACGACTTGGCGAAGCCATTAGCAGCTCTAGACTTACTGAACATGTATGCAGTGCCACTATATGGACTAGGGAGGGAAAATCCTCAAACCTGGATTGTTTGTCAATGAGTGACACGCCAACCATCCCCACATGTGCATCCTACCGATGCATCACTACCACTCCCGTCGAGCAAATCCTCGAAAAATTGCACATCAAAGAGCGAATACTCAGGTTCGTGCTCACTTTTTCTCATTGAAAGCCGTCACAACTTGGAATGCTCTCCCAGCTGACATGACCACAGCCCCTTCAGTCAATAGTTTCAGGGAGAGACCTGATAAACAGATGTCCACATGCGGATTATCCTCACCTGCGTGAATCAGCTGTGCCTGATTCGTGTCGTGAGACCTGACAGTTGTTATTATTGTCATCTCCTCAATTAGCTAACTTAATGTATCTCGTTATTATCTCTGTTTCCTCTCTCTTCCTTACACTTTGGTACTCTCGCATGATCTTCAACATCATTTACTAAACTAAATTATCTATGTATTTACTTAGTTCTGAAATCTTCTTAATAGTATTAGAATATTCTCCTTATTATTCTCCACATTGCAACTAACTGATCTTCGGCCTGGTAATGCGATAGCTTCCAGTATCCAGAAACCCTACTTTCTTGAAGCAAATCTAGTCATTCAAATCACTGGACATACAAACTAACAAACAAGCACCAAGTGACTAGAATTATGCAGTTGAGTGTCTAGGCCACTATCAACTGGACACTACCAAATACCTGGAACCGTACCGAAAGAACAAGAGATCAACTGGTTTATACTGACTCGTGAAAAGAACGTCGGATATTGGATATTAAATTATGTTATGCAAATCGTATGTTCGTTTAGCCAAGGCAAATGTGTGAACTTATCAGGCGAGCATAATTTGTATCTCGTCTGTTATCGTCGTTACATTCGTTGCTCAGATGCAGCGAAAACTAGAACAACTACCTGGACTTAGTAATGTGACTGGAAAGTATACAAAAAAGTGTACAGACGAGCCATACCCTCGTTTGTTTGTACACAGTACGAGTGAAAGTAAGAATGATCTTACAAACCAAATCAATAAAGTCAAATCAGAAAGCACGGTAGCTCATAATTCTGATGCAGCATCTGCTGTATGGCATTTGAATGCAACGAAGCTTTCAACTGTGCAATCTCGATCAGACTCTGCCAATAGCTCTAATTACATACCAATGACTCACAAAGGTCCGAACACTCATGTCTCCAAGCCTCAGTATGTTGCCTCAAACTCTACATTAGCACACCAATCTCTGTTGACTGGTGGACCACATATGTCCTCGGGAAGCAAGAATAAGTCTCAAAAATCAAGTATTCCCATTAAACCGCAAGTCATGCAACGCTCCAAGAAATGTATGAATGAAGTTGTGAAGTCGTCATCATCAGGAAGTGTATCTGCACTTCAATCTAAACCTACAGGTGTGATAATAGCTACCCCGTGTTCCCCACAAGTGAATGAGCAGGGTCTCACTCGGTCATTTGACAGTTTTTCTGTGGGTGGGAGAGTAGCTTCATCCAACTCGTTTTCTGGAAGCGAAGAAACATTCCACGCAGGTTCTGAAAGGGCATCATTTTCAGATGGAAAGGATCTTAGTCAAAGACTGTTTCATGCTCCCTACAATTTGCCAGGTTATTCTTATGAAATAGAGGATGGGATTCATTTCACAAGAGAGCATCCATGTGACCGATCGTCCAATACCCAGCCGCCATGTTTGTCAAATGTTACGAAAAACTCACTTGGAGCCGCTAACACCCAATATTGCAGAGCGAGAATGTCAAACGATCAGGCCGCCTATAAGTCAGGTGATGAACAGGCATGCAATAGGTCAGGTCAGAAAAACATCTTGGATAGTGGGCCAGGTCCTTCACCTATGCATATCGGCAACGAATCATCATTTCAATCCACGGAGTACCATATTTCTCACTTTGGTCACCAGTCAAAACACGATACCAATGAAGTAAACATAAAACCGGCAACACATCTTTATGGTCTGCAACCGAGGCACGCTTCATGGAATGTTGGTAAGCGTGTACAAATGAGTTATATTAAATTCATGTAACTCGAGTCTTTTCAAGAATGAACTCTTTCACTAATAGTAAATGTAACATACTTGTCACCAATCTTTATTTTCATAGTCATAATCAGAATGTTAATCCATCATCGTAAATATATAGCTCCTAACTTTTTAAACTACACAGAAAGAAAATTTCTGTTCAAAACAAGTATTTTGTAGTTAATTTTTTTGACCATGTCCACCGAATAATCTTATATTTAGATGATTTAACAACTTAACCGGAAGACACTCATGTAGGTTTTGCTTATAGTGTTGCTGAATAATCGCTTTTTTGTTTAATTTATACACCTTTGAATTTTTCACACTAAAATGCATTAATTTATTTCGGCATTACGTCTTGAACACTCGGTATTACATACCTTTAATGCCCATTTGTCAGAAATTATAAACGAACCTTAGTGCTTAATCATCATGAGACAAAGTTTTGATAAATAATTCGCATCTCTATGCTTCGGAAACTATTAACAATAGAGCTTAGGTAGATTATGTGGCTTGTTGAGCTCGCTTCTGGTTCAGGCATTTTTATATATTAAGCGACAGGTATAATTGTTTTTTTTCAAATCCAAAGTTGAGACCAACAATATATCCTGAGGACAGAAGATAAAAACCATTAATATATTTTTTCCTACCAAAGCCTTAACATAGACCTATCAGTCACCACAATTAATATAGTTGGTGACCCCACACCTCTCTTATCTTTAAAAATTTCAATAGTTGTTTTTTTTAAACTAAAAACCCTGATATGTTTTATTAGGTTACTCTAATACAGGTGGAATATCGGATTCTGGAATGCCAGGCTCACAATGCACACAAAGCGCTCTGGAACACTATTTGTCAGACTTAGTAGCAGATGAGCAGAGAATGATGGCGAATAGTCCTTGTACAGACTTTACCCATGGTTACTGTGAAACACCCTCTGGTTATGTCAGTCAGTCAGTTTCTCCAAAATCTGGTGAGACTGAGAAGAAAATATGTTCTACAGATTTGTTACAGTTTCTGGAGCAACGTATTGAAAATGCCTTACGGAGTATGACATCTATAGGTATGTCTGAAATGTAATTATCTCTTATCTAGAACTAATGCAGATCAATTTTTCCTAAGAAAGTGATAAAGAGTTGATTCCTCTAGATTTTTCTGGTGTCTAATTTTTTTTAGAATTTCCCTCGACGATTCCAGTTGAAGTGAACTGTGTTTATCTGTTTTTCCTACTTCGAGAAATCTTGTATACAGTTTCCTATTTCATATACTCACTTCAGTTCATTTTAAGTTAGTTTTCAAGTCTTTCAGGAAGTTTTATGTGAGCAAATTATCACGCTAAACCCAAAAATAATATAAATTGATACTTGAATCGAGTCACCAATCGATTCCCTACTTTCTATATGCTTTGTAGGAAGCTGCAATTTTTAAGCACTAACACGAGTTTATCATCCAAACATGAAAAACAAATTTCCACTTTTACCGAATCAACATTTTTTAGTCTATTTTCCCAGTTAAAGTGTAACTGTTTCTATGCTTTGTCATAAATCATTTGACTGCCCAAATATAAACTGGAGCATTTTTTTATGTTGTAAAAGAAGTGATCTTTATGATCGAAATGAAAACCGACTTAGAGAACTCACTTGGCTTGGGTTAACTGAAAGCAAAATTATTACTTAGCTTAAATTTATCGGTAATAATGTGGTTATTGTAATGAAAATTAATTAATAGCCTTATCTTCAATTTCTTATTCAGAAGAAGCATGTACTCGGCATTTTTAAGATCAATGGCTAATACTCGTATTACTTTGAGATCATACAAACTGCGACATGCTTAAAAGGTTCTTATGACATTCTTTTGAACAGGTAATGGTAAATAATATGTACCTATTTCCTCTAAATGTTCACAAATGACTAAAGTTTTCGAACCCTCAAATATTAATTTTGTTTTTATGTTTTGAATTATTAGACTCAAAACAGAACCCTTACAATAGTACTCCAAATCGAATACGCCCAAACAGGAGTGCTTCTCTAAATCCAGTTTGTGAACCCCGAATAAAAAGTATTGAATCACCATCAGTGGCTGGAAACTTTTTTCAGCACCAGTTGGCCTTCGAAAATAATGATACACAACATATTTATTCCTACGAAAACTCTGCTAAACCTCAAAATAAACAACACATTAGTTCTTATTCAGATGAACATTCGGGCCAAACACACGCAGAAAGAAATATGCTCCAACAATTTAATTTTTATGAGGTTAGCGTTCAAATTTGAATGCAATGTGCGTTTTGTAAAGCATTAGTATCTAGGTCCAAAGTAAAATAACTGAGTAAATGAGTCCGATATTGTTTATGGTGTTTTAATCTTCAGATTATCTATCATTGTTTCAAAACAAATACGACAGTTCGGCTTACAAGTATGTGTTTAGTCTAAATGTGTTGTGAGTATAATGCGCTAAATTTTATGTACAATATCCGAAAATACTGGGTATGGCTTACCATCAGATGCCTAATTCGTACTACTGTCGGCCTCTGAAATCACTTTTCTTATGAGTAAAGAGGCCAAATAACCATCTTAGTCGTTTAAATGTCTAAAATATTTTACGTGGTATATTTATATGTTTTCATACCATTTTCTACAATAGAGATGAACAGTAATTGTTGAAAGCAAGAAATTCAGAATTACAGTGCCGTTTCGTATATTTTCTAATTTCGGGCAAGCATAAGGATAGGACACCTAGTTCACAGTGACGCTTGAACTAAAAAATGACAGTCTAATTTACTGAAACTCTTCAGAGCACTAAGTCATGTTACTACTTGTTTCGTTTCTGGAAGCTAAGGAGTGTGAACGATCAAAAGTACCTCAAGTTAACTAAGAATGATCTAATTTAGTTCCGATTTTTCAAAATCAATATATAATATTTGTGCATTCATTAGTTTTTAAGTCTTTGTTCCATACTTTCTGAAAGGCTTTGCAAGTTTTTCGTTTTTCATTTCAGAAACTATTTTTTTAGAAATGTAGTGAGATATATTAAAGGTTCAGTAATATTCATTGTCAGTGATTATTTTCCTCTAAACTTAAAGTTTAACTCACAGTTAGTGAGTGTACGTACTTTATAATTAGAAGTTTGAGAGATGAAAATTATGTGGTTATTCAAGTAGTTTTTTTTGAGGAAGTAGTTTAATGGTAGAAAACGCGATTTAGAGTTTTATCTTCAATAATTAGAGGTGTTGACCTGTAAAGACAACTTGCCTGTGGTCATTTCTGGAAACAAATAGAAGTTATGGCTAAAGAGATTTGAATTAATAACTGACTGTGAACATTCGCAAAAGGACAAACGTCCGTAATTTTCCCAAATGTTTTAGCAAGAAATCATACTGTGGGCTACATGAATACATATCATTACTGTAAAACAGACCTATAGCCAGAAACAGCCACTAATTTAAACGAGAAATATAAGGATAAATGTCGATAATCCCTCGCGATATGCCCCCACAAAACGCTTATCACATAATCATTAGGTGAGCATGACAAAAATAACTGTAATTTGAACTGCAGCATACAAACTCCTTGTTTTCGTCAGTGTAGATATTTCACTAAATGTTCGGTTACTTCAGTTGTTCGTCGGGTAGTGACTTCTCAAGTGAACAAGGGATGTCTAAGCCTTAAATTATTTATAATTTCAGGATGGAATTTCCATTGACCCATTGACCCTTGCATCTATTTTGTTTTACCCCTCTTGTCATTGTATTTTGGATTTGCAGCATGTTATTGTCAAATCATAAACGTGGTGAAATGGTCTTCATTTTATTCAGATCACAAATATTGATAAACATGACTCAGAAACCTAATAAAAGTTTGATTACTAAACAGAAAACTGCGAATGCCATGATAAAAATAATAGTGCTATATGTACAAACATAATAATTAACTACCACTACTACTACTACCGAGCCAAAGTCTCCTCTTTAGTTGATAGGTTGTTAAATCATTAAGTAAATAAATCTTTTACTTTACTAATGTGTGAAAGTAAGTAGCGTTGTTTCCTGTTTTAATTTGACCGATATAAAACTTAGTTGTGATTCAGCTTTGCGACTATAAAATGTTTATACAGATTGTATTTTCCAGGCCCAAATGTTTAAATTTCCGGCAAATTTTACATTCGGAGCGTTTGTATGAGCAGAAATTTTCACATTTTTCTCCCGTCTAAAACCTAAGAATTCATATTTTTCAATAAAATATGTTTTCTTTTAGCTGCAGTATCTTCTCAAGGCTGTCAAAGACTTATTAGTGTTACGCACTTCTTGTGCCCATACAAATGCTTCATCGGGACAAGATGGATCGAAAATTGCTGAACAAGATAAACCAAAGAAGTATGGTAAAAGTGAACGAGTTGATACATGTGCGGTGTCGAATGGAGATGACCGTAGCATGTGTGGGAGAACTGGTACAGAGTCACCATACATAGCTAGATCATTATCAAGCAGTCGTAGCAGCAGTGCTGTGAGGAATAATCGCTTTGAAACATCAGAGTCTCGTGGTAACCGAGTGAGTTCTGGAATGTCTGAAGATGGAAGCCATTCAAATGCTGATTTAATGCATCAGCGTTTACCCATAGGTTTTCAACATTTTGAGCGGTATCTGGATAGTAAGTTTGGCCCAGATCACCCAACTAACAACGCTTCCACATGCAGTTCAGATGTTCAATCAAAACCTGAGTCATGTGTAAAAGTAGTACAAACAAGTTCAGAACATTCTCCTTCAGTGTTATCCGGAAATTCATCTGACCACAATTCACATTTATTAGCCAAACAAAAGTCACACAGTTCCATTCCAATGCACACAGGAACTACTTATACAAATATTACTGCCACTAACAAAGCTGAAGAAATTGTCGATCGTTCTTCTTCAGAATCTGTTTCTCAATACCCTAGTAATTTAAACGAAGGTCCTCATCCGGTGTATGCAAATTCAAGGCCTGGTAAGAAATGGTTACCCATTTATTTCACTTGTTTCTAATCCACGAGTACAGTTTACCAGACAGTTAATATAAATAGTGAGTTTTCGAAGTTTGTTCAGACTATGTTAGTAATTTTAAACCAAAAGCTTTCTCGTGGATTTTTAGTACAAATCAAAATTGGTGGGGATTCAAAAGATAGTTTTGTATTGTTTGGTTTAATTTCATTAATATTGAGGAAATTAATCACTAACTGTGAGGTTAACTGCAAAGGATGACAGCTACAGCTACTCAAAATAATGATGACTTTATGAGTAGAATAATGTGCTACACAATATTTATCAGCCTATATTGGCTTGTCGCTAAAATACTGCTGATCGTTAAGTGGTTGTGAAAGAACACATATTGAAATACTGATAAATTTTAGAAAATTTCTCTCCTAGCGTTTTCGGATTATAGCTTGTTGACAGAGGCGGGAAATGTATTAAGTTTTCAGCTTTTATCTCTAAAAATATGATTGTATCCAGTTATATTCTGTTTGCTAACCTTCCTTATAAGTTTATGAAAGCACCAGGAAAATCACTCCTGGATATAAAGATGTGAGACTGTTGAACCCATATCATAAGATTGGGCTTTATTCAATCAAAAATAAAATTATCCTATTTTCGCTTAATAACAAAAATAGTTTAAATAGTAGTTCTGTTTTATGAAAAATAAAATTTAAAAGGACACAAGTCAGTCAGTCAGTTACGGGGTTAAACTTTGTACGTACGTACATAAGTTCAAGTTGCCATACCACCTCAGCACAGAGATGCAATTATCGATTCAAATCCCATAGTAGTAGAGGTAGTGGGAGTATTAGCAGTAATCAGAGAGATTAGGGTTCTAACACATTATTTAAGAATCCAGAGGACTAGCATTTGAGAGAGAACAAATAGTGGATGCACCTGCGCCTTTGCTAACGGTTTTGAACCATGTCATTCAAGGCCTCTAACCATCAGTTACTATCGTTTCGCGGGCCCAACCAGGTAGTCTACACTTACCAACATGACTCAATTCAGTTGTCAGGGACTTCATGGAATTGTTTTTTGGTTTGTTTGTTTTGGTTTTACCACCCCTAGCTTTATTCCAACCTACTACTACACAGCAAAATACCGCTCTTCGTGGAAGTCGGTGGTTGGGCATACGTAACACATGTTTCAATCACTTCAGCTGAAAAAATTCAGCACTGCATAAATTGATTTGCCATCCTCAGCTAGTAATCGTTTCCTAGAGACAGTATTGCTTCCTTGGTTTTCTTAAGATTAGCAAGCGATGCTTTGGAGAAATCTGCAATCGAATCCTAATAACCTACAAATATCTTCAACTCTTACCGGCCATGTTTCGCATCCATATAGTAGGATGGAGTGAACTGCTGCACAGGAGACTCGTCCTTTGTTTAGCAGACGGATATCTCGCCAACGGCTTAGACGACGCAAGTTGACAAAAGCCAATCGAGCCTTCTGTATCCTCCATGAGATTTAGTTAAACAACAGCTCATTAGCACTGATAAGACTCCCAAGATAAGTGTAGCGGTCCACAAGCACAACTGTTTCACTCTCTATCACTAGTTCAGGTGCCGATGAAAGCTAATTGTGAAGCAACATTTCGCATTTCGAAGGTTAATACTGGATCCCGAGCGAATCTCTTGGTAGAAAGCCCCTCCTGAGAAGTCAGACGAAGATAATGTTATCTCTTATGACAGTTCGCCATAAGCTTTCAATCGGCCAGTGGTGCTCCAGTAAAGAACCTCTCTGGGACACCTTCCAATGACAGACACTGCCATAGAACCTCACGATCAACAAAGTCGAATGCAGCCTTAAGGTCGAGAAATACAACCATTGTGGGACGTATGAACAAGTGTCGATGTTCCAGAACCTGATGTAGTATGAAAATGTGGTCTACACATCCACGTACAGGTCGAAAACCAGCCCGATTTTCTATAGTCTGCTCTTCACGAGCTCTAGCTAGTTGTGTTGATTAAATTGATTCCTCTGTGATTGTCACAAGAGGACTTTTGTCATTGCTTATAAATTGAGACAATAACAGATTAAGACCAGTTGGATGGGATTACGTCCAGTTCCCGAATTCTACCGAAGATCTCACCAAAACCATCCTTAAAAATCTCAGGATTTAACCCATCAGGACTTGCTGCTCTCCCTCAGTTTAGATTTTCTATAGCTTTCTAAACTTTAAACAGAGTCGGTTGACTGAAGATTGTGGGACACCGAAGTTTGGCTGAAGGCCAGATGAACTGATCCCTAAAGTGTTCTACTCATCAATCCTATCTCTTGGACTGAGAATGAATAATGGTCCCATCTGTTTCCGAGATAGTTTCACTCACAGTCGGATTCCTAATACCGATTTCCTTGATAAGTTGAATAGTCGTTTACTGTTACCTATCGCCGCTGCCTTTTTCATCTCCCTCGCTTTCTCTACCCACCACTCTCTGCGATTATTGCGTAGACTTTTTACCAGCCTGTGCTTAAGCTAACTACGCTACTCATTGCACTGAAGCCAGATGGAATGAGTTTCCGAGCGTTTATCAGTTCAGTAAGTGCTACTGGAATCCACTGCTTCTCCATAACCTTATGATTTACCTCACTAGCAAATATGTCTTACGTTTCCATAGCTTTGTGAATATCATTCCAAGCTGCCTCATGGTGTGCATCACTTACATGGCTGCCTAGCTGTGTGTATAGTTGTTCCTGAAATGTATTCTTGGCTATTCTATCATTAAGTAGGACCCTAAGAGGTTTCCTTGCTGTGTCTTTCCTATGTGCAGTAGGACGCGAAAACATACGTGCTCGCACTAAAGCATGGTCTGGATCTAAACAAGTGCTTCAGAATGAGTGTCAGCCTTCAATAGAGCCTATCCATCGATGGTTGATAGCAATGTGGTCTATTTGGGTCCATCGTTGAGTCGGCTTCAGGGGTCTCCAGGTCAAGAGATGTTTTTTCTTATGCTTAAAGTTAGTGTTTGCTAGAAATAGGCGGTTATCTGAGCACAGCTGGAACAGATGGTCGCCATTATCTGATCTTTGAGACACGACAGCATAAGAGTCACCCAGGTTCTTTTCCTTTTCACTTAGTCTATTTACTTGAGCATTGAAGTCACGAGCCATTATTACTTAATTAGATCGTTTAACAGTTTGAAGAAGGTTAGATAGGTTTCCGTAAAACTCATGTTTTATCTCGTCCGAGCTACAGTCAGTGGGAGCGTAGACAGAGATAACCAAGAGGCAACGGCGAGTCTCTCCATCTTTACGAGTCCTTACTATTCCGTTTAGTCGGACAGAGCACAGACGACTGTCTACCGGGATCCAGTCTGAGAGGGCTAGTTCTGCCTTAGGCCTCAGTACTATGCCTACACCAGCGAGGCCACGGAAAGTAGCAGCAGGGCTTCCGGATACATGAAACGTAAACCTAGTTGATTCTCTAACTGGATAAGATGAAATTAAATTAATGATTTTACTAGGATCCCGTAAACACGTTTCGGAGGCGCAACACACATCGATGGCATAGGATTCCAAAGTCCTAGCTACTGAAGTCTGTTGACATATCTGGCACAAGATTCAAACATTAAAAGCTCTAACATGTAGTTTAGAGAAACTAGGCCTCGTGGGCTCAAAATGTTTGCATCAGTGGCGCGAGGTGACGAAGGAACGGAAGAAGGGTTGGCCGTGGAGATAAGAGAGTAGGAAGGATTCGGTCATGACTGGTTTCGTCCCATGTGTTTTACGGGTATGAGAGAGGTTGTCACTTCCTGGATGCCCACATTGTGGAAGGGTTCTTCTTGAGGAACCTGGAAGGGAAATCTTGTTAGGGTTGGTCCGAGTGACCTGGGAGCATGATAACAGAGCCTACGCGTCAAATGCTTAAGGCTGGTCATGTACTGCTTTCTTTATTGGAAGATTTGAAGTGCTGGCTTTGCTTTTCAAGTGGCCTTACCACCAGAGACGAAAATCCTTTAGGTAAGGTGAGGTGTGACATTTTTAGGGTCTACCTTTTCTAACCCCTTGTTTCCTTGTGAGAAGGCAGAATCGCTGCAGATGCTGTTTGTCCGAGGGAAACACCTTACTAAATGTAGTTATCATTTTTGTATGAAGTTAACCAGTCATGCCATAGATAGCTTGTTGATGATAGGCTGCACAAACTAAGCTAAAATTAAGTTATGTGTTACTTGTGGGATATTATTGCCACGCAAAGTATATCCAAAGTCGACCCCTGACATGTAATTTGAATTATGATGAATTTAGAACTGTTAAGTCGTTGAATTTTTTTGAATGATTTAAGAAAAATGCATGAAAAGTTTTCGTTTTAAAGTACCATCTTTGCTTAACTAACTGACTTCAACAGATTTTACAACGATCAAGCTGAAATGTTTGCTATTTGTTGACAAACTGATCAGTAACGACATTTTTCTTAAATTTGGCACCTTTAACTAATCCAAAATCCCTTGATTTTTATGCCTTTATTTCTAAGGTTATCCAGAACAAACTGAATGGAACTCAGACGAAAAACCGATAGTGACCAGTGGATCGTGCGCTTCAGCGTCTAACCAACCTACTATGATAACAAACGCACACAACAGTGGATACGTGTCTGTTCCACTCACAAATCATTTTACCTCTTCTCATACTGGAGGTGCAGATGGCAATACCAGTCATATGAATTATTACACAGAGTCAAATAACATTTTTACTTCTGATCTTCAACAGGGACAAACATCTTCTTGGCATCCAAATTGGTATCAATGGTATATTTCTTCTCACATGTTTCCACAAAGACATCCATCGTATTCACAATTCCCATATCACCATTACTATTATCCACACTTAAAGCAACAACAGCAGCAACAGCAACAGCAGTTCAGTCTTGATCACTCAGTTTGTGCACATCGGATGAATCGTTTAGTCACCCCTTTATCTTATGTGGTAAGATATTATTTGAATTTAAAACAGTAATAATCTTAGATTATATTGGAACGTTTCCTAATATAGTAAATGTTCAAGCTGTTAGTAAACAAAGTTCATGATATTTATTCTAATGCTGAAGTATAATGGATTTTTATGATGAATTTGCTCTATAACACACTTATCTACATAGAACGAGAGGAACTGACTATAACGGTTTCATTGTTAAACTAATATTCATTTTTATACTTAAATAATTTTCAAATATTTGTTCTTTATGAACCCATAGTTTTATTGTGATGTACATTCATTAGCCACTATGTTTTTGATATTGGTTTTCTTAGACTTTGCAAGGCAAGCAGTTTCACAGTAAGTAATCATTCTCAATGTTGTGTGTTGATGTTAACCAGTACATTTGATGAGGTGTGTATATGTATAAGCCGTGAGATAAACACTTACAAGTAAATAACACAACATTTGCTGAATCTGATGTATTCATTATGCAACTTGTATTTATCTTAAATCTATGTTGATCTTTTGCTGTGTTGTAAATTTAACTTAATGTTTTCCGTTGTTTATTTTTCCTTATTTATGTTACACGATCTTTTTTGTTGTCATGAGTTTCTGTTTATCGGGAATAATATTTTATTAAAACTGTTTTCTATCTAATACGTTGATATTCTTCACTGTGATCTAGACTCCAATTCATTTCAATGAATGTACTTTAAGTTTGAAATTCGAGTAATCTAGATTTATATGAGTATTGGTTTTTGTTGATACTTCAACCAGTACCAATCAAAACCCTTAATAAAGCTACACCAACCGTATAAATTCTTTTGAAAAGCAAATACAACAATATGGACACCGAAAATGAGATCAGTTTAGAGTTTCACATTCTGCAAAATATACCATAGAAAATCAATGGGAATTTGATGATATTTAAATAAACATGAAGTCTATGAATTACAAAAGGAACAGGTAAATAACAAATACTCAAGTGCTCATTATTTGCGGGTTAAAAAACAAATAGAACCTATCGACTTCACACAATTTCTGAAGCTAATTATTCAAATCTGTGTAATAGATGAGTTGAACAATTTAATTAATTAATCACATACTACACCGAACGATAGTCATACTGTAAGACAGATTAAATATGTGTAGAAAGTTTCACTGATAAGATTTTAGTACACTGGCTGAGTGTAAAAGTGCTAAATACCTAACATAGAAGTTTTAACATCACTCTTAGGAATCGTCTATTTAGAATATCAATGAAGAAATTGAAAGTTTTTTAGTGGTTTTTGTCTTGATCCTAGGTTTTTAAGGAGAATATCGTAAAAACAACGGATTTGTTGGAATATACTTCTTGATAACGAAATTTGTAGGCCATTCAACAAGTGAATTGGATAATGCACTATTTGGTCCAAAGTTTGTTTTCTGCGTCATAGCGAAATATCGACCAGTAGGTTGAAAAAGGTGCTGTTAGCAAGTTTGATTCTTATAGTTGTGAAATGAAGATACTTCTCGATGTTTCATTACTCGCTCCGAATCAATAGCTAGGATTTTAAATATAAATATATATCATTTTCATCCCAATCTCTAACGAAATCTCTTGTGCATTATTTGCTTTTACGATACACAGGTGAACTCTCCTCCAAACTACTCACCGTCGGGACATTTTTGCTGTATGGATGCAAACCATGCCCATATATTCGAAGGTCATTGTTCATCCCCTTTGTCTGAAGGTTGTCATTTCGTCTCCTATGAGCCACAATCCACAGAAAGCCCCTTACAAGCAACAGCAGCAGCCGGTGGTCAATGTTCATGTACAAATCCCGATGGAATCAAACGATTTGCTAACATAAGTTACACCTATTCGGATAGAATTCCAACAAATTCTTACGCAGCTTATAGACCATCAGGAGTATATTCACCTCCACCTGGTTATCCTTGGATTCCATGTATGAACACTGTTCGCTGGGACCCATTTTCGTATAATAACAACGGTACGTTGATGGTTAGCAAAGAATTTCGATCTGAACAATCTCATGTTATTGTGTTTCTTGCATTTGACCGCACTAAGTTATGTTTTTCAAATCAATATGAGTATAGGTTCACTGAACCAAACACCATTTGTTTCTATTAGAAGTTCCATTGGTCGTGATTTATGACACTCTCTTTTATGTATTTCTAGGGTACTTTTAGTGACAAGAAATGCCTCGTGATTTGTCACCAGTGTAGGGAAAAACATTTTTATCACCATGGTTACTATACACCTAACTACTAAAATACTAGTTGAAGGTGATATGTACACCACTATGGGATATAAGTGTAAATTAAGAAGACGATAATATTACGTCGAACAGAAAAAGTGAAAGTCAAGACGAGAAGAAATGACGAGTATTAAAAATGTGTGCGGCAAACACAAGATTATTCAGAAAACCTTTTCAGATTGCTGTAGTGGAACTAACAATATTCTATTAGTTTTATGTTTCGATTCATTTTATTATTAGCATCCTCAATAATATTTAAAATACTAATCAGTAAAATGATTTGATTTGTTAGTCTCACATGTTGACGCAAAAGTACTCTCCTGACTATAATATTTTTTAACTTAACTGTTTCACTAAAAAGCCCACTGTCGTAAGTCATTCATCTGTAATTATTATTGATCTAAGGATTTCGTTCATTGACTTTCCAAACTGTACGATGTTCCTCAGCGTTATTAAAAGTTCTAAATCATGAAAATAATATTATTTTCTGATCAAGTAAAAGGATTTTTTTTGGATAGTTTATTAGTAGCGGCAAGTCATTTATTGTGTGAAACGAAATTAACAAAAAAGATGTATCAGAGCACCATATGTGATTGCTACAATAAATATGTGAGTGAAAAATGTTTCATTTTGGAGCAGTAATACCACCCATTTTATTATATTCAATTACCACCCAAGTGAATAAGTAGAATCGAAGCGTTTTTCATGCAGCTTCCTGAACTAAACCGTTATTTGAATTTAAACATCCCAATTGATATAATAAAGTTCTCTGATAGTTTCCGTATTGTTAGACTGTCGATGATAAAGTTGCCTCAACAAATCTATATTTCGAGATACCCCTAACACTTTGACATTGCAATTAGACAAATGCAAATCAGTTCATAATATGCACAACGTCGCACGAACTCTGAACAATATGAAATAAGTTCAAACTTCCCAACATTATTTCATCACCAACCGAATGCCTCTGTATTTGTCATCAGAAGTAACTGAGCAGAATTACCATTAAATAGAAATTATTACTTATTTATTAACACTTGTTACCGCTATCGGTGCATAAGCCGCTGACCAGCTCTGTTCTGAGCTTTCGTTTCCAATTGCTTTTTGCTCTTTCTATGTCCGCCCACAATACTCACGGCAACGTATCCTTTGGCCTTAAGGATTCCAAGTTAGGGCTTTCCTTGTGACGCAGCTGGGTGGTTTCCGCAATGTGTGTCCACATCCAGTGCTTCTTCTTAACTTCTTCCTCATCTGAAATATTGTTTTCTCTCTCCCATAGTAGGTTGTTGCTTACGGTGTCTGGGATACAGATTCACAGTATCTTTAGTAGACAACTGTTTATAAACATTTGTATCTTGTGGATGATGGCTTTGGTAATTCTCCAAGGGTCCGCTCCATACTATAGAACGGTCTTGACGTTTGTACTGGAAACTCTGGCTTTGGTGTTTGTCGATAGCTGTTTTGAGTTACGGATGTTCGGCAGTTGTAGAAATGCTGCCCTTGCTTTGCTGATCCACGCCTTCACATTGGCGTCAGATCCACCTTGCTCATCAATGATGGTGCCAAGATATGTAGAGGTTTCCATATCTTCGGAAGCATCTCCGTCGTGTGGTTTGTTTAGTGAATGCTGCGTTGTAACGGAGGATCTTGCTTCTTCCCTTGGATGTACTGAGTCCCACTGGTGCAGAAGCTGCTGCTACACTGGTCGTCTTTTCTGGCATTTGTTGCGTGAGGGATATAAGAGAAAAATCATCTACGAAGTCTAGATTGGACAGCTGCATCCTAGCTGTCCACTATCCCGTGTTTTCTCCTGAAACGGTAATTGACGTCTTCAAAATTCAGTCAACCATCAGGAGAAAAAAAGGATGAGGGCAGGCAACCTTGTCTGACACCGGTCTCCACTTGGAATGAATTTGACAGCTGACCTTCATGCACGAACTTGGAGTTTGTGGGAATTCCGTATGATGTTGACTATCTTCTCAGGCAAACCATTGTGTCAAAGAAGCCTCCATGGTGTGATCTTGTCCACGCTGTCCAATGCTTTCTCGTAGTCAATAAAGCTTATATACAGTGGTGAATTCCGTGCAATTGATTGAGACCAGACTGCTAATCTCGAAGTTGGGAGTCTACTGAATCTTTCCTTCGGTTTACTAACACTGTTTAAGTTTTTTGCTTGTATTAAGAGTAGATTGATGCCTCTGTAGTTCTCACAGCTGTTTATATCTCCCTTCTTTGGTGCCTTGAGGTGTTCTTCTTTCCAGTCTGTTGGTATTTGTTCTTCCTCCCAAATCTTGCTGAACAGAACATGGAACATCTTTGCAGCCACTGCTATATCTGTTTTCAATGCCTCAGCTGGTAGGTTGTCTGGTCCTTGTGTTTTGCTACTCTTGATTTACCTAATCACTATGCCATTTTCTTCAATTTTTGATGGGTTAATATCAGTTGAGAGGTTCATAGGTGCAGTCTCTCTGTTCCGGTGCTAAATGGGTTCAGTGGGGCTTGTTTGTTCAAGAGTTGTTCAAAATGCTCTACCCATCTATTTCACTTTTTTTGATATCTGTGATTGGTCTGTTTCCTTGATTCCTGACTAGTTTTTCTGGTTTGCTATGCTTTCAAGTGACCTTCGTTGTATCGCATATTTTCCTCATGTTTCCCTCTTCCTCATCTTTCGCTGCTTTGACTGCTACATCTTCTACATGATTCTCTTTGTTATTTTAAATGCCCCTATTCATTGCCTGGTTTGCTTCTCTGTATTAGGACTATGCCTTCGCCTTCTCTGCCCGTGTTAGGCTGTTATTTACCGCCCTCATCCTGTCCTTTCTCTCGTGAATCTGATCCATTATCAACGAAGATCCATTCATTGTAATGGTGCTTCTTGTGGCCCAAAACCCCATGATAAGCCGAAGTTATTGATTGCTTGATTCCTTTCCAATTGTTCACCATGGTAGTTTTCTGTTCATTGAGTAGATCGTGAATGGCTTGGAACTTATTATTGAGATCTATCTTGAGTTTGTTAGAAGCTTGGCACTCAGGTCAATCAGTATTCAACAGACACATCAACATTGACCCAATTTATCAACCAATCAGAAAAATCATAGACAAACATAGGATCAAGAAACAGATCAAAAGGGGATACAATCAAAATGAAGGTGCAAACAACGACAGGTCCAAGGTCAATAACAACCAATCAAGACCGAGGTTAACAGAACAAGCTACGGGTCAAACATGGCGAAATTCGAATATCTCACTTCTATCTGAAGTTTGTGCTGATGATGTTGTTCAGAAGAGCAAGGAAAGCTCCACAACCAAAACTGTTACGCCTGCATGTAAACTCGTCATTTTGATATACTTGAACTATTATGAGTTTACCTTTGTCGGAAAACGAGAGCGAGGATCCGGTGACACGACATGCTACTCTAATCAGAGTGTCCCAACCCCCATATTGAGTAAAAATAAGAAGACGACATCAAGTTGAACATGTATTCTATGAGCATCCAGAAAGTGCGAGGTCCGAGTCCAGAAGAGAATCAGGATCCCGGACTAGGGATCCGGGACCGGGTCCAGGTCATTGAATGTTACAGATAGTGCATATTTATGCATTTAGGTTGAATAGGAAACATCATCGAAGTATGTGACATTGACAGTTAAGACGACCAATAAGAAACAACATTGGAGCACTTGACATTGATATCTGGGACGATCATAAAATTGACCAGTAGAAATTAACCAATAGGAGTTGACCTATAATTTTCTTAAGATATGGGATGAATATCGTAACAAAAACATCCAGCACAGAGGACGAAACTCCACCACAGATCCGACCAATTTTGTTCTGTGTGGTGTGATCCGGTGATACACATGTAGCTTTGTGTGTGCGCTTGTGTGAGAATATGGTGCCACCTATAACCACTTTATTGAAGACATGTGAATTTACGAATCTGTCAGTCCATGTCGTCTCGTGGTGTCTTCATATCCGGTGTTGCCCATTCCAACCTTGTGTCTAGGTGCTCGATTAGAATGGTTAAATCCTCTGTTGGGCATTTCTGTACGATTGACGGCAGTCTCCCATAGAAGTGATCTTTATCGTTTTCGTTGCTGACGTTAACAGGTGCATAGCATTGAATGACATTCATTGTAATCTCCTTCTTATTTCTCTTGAAGCATACTTTGACGATAGAGGGTTCATGAGATTCTTATCCTATGAGTACTTTTTGCGCTTCCTTGGACACCATCAGTGCAACTCCTTGTGTGTGTGTGAGGCATTTTCTTATTCATGGCCGGAGTACAACAGTATCTCTCCTGAAGCTAATATTGTCAGTCTAGCTTGTGAGTGATAGGTTTCAATCATTCCAAGCACCACCAGGTTGTATCTTTTCATTTCTGCAGTAGCTTGAATAGTTCTTCCCGTCTCCAACATCATGAGAACATTCCATCTATCTATATTAGTGGACGCTTTGGTTGTCAGAAAGCTAATGGAACCCGCGGCTTCTGAATAAATTCCGCTTTCACTGTGAGGCTTCATAAGTCCTCTAAATAAAGACCTTCCAACTCCCAGGGCAGATTTTAAATGGTTTAAAAGATGTTTAATGGTTCGCGATTTTAAGCCAGTTTGTTTTCTACAGGGTGGCGTTGCTAACCACACGCCTAACCACAATCCTTTATTCAGGCTCTAGGCTGAGTAACTAAGACTTACAGCTAGTTGAAAAATAAAATTGCTTTCTATTAGTTTAACGGAATAAATAACAGAAAAAAAATAACAATTTGGATTAATCAGCTTGCTTTCTTAAAATCTCTTTCCAAATTCACTCACATATAAAAATCAGAGCACTTATAAAACATTGCTTTATTTTGCAAATCCCATTAAAAGAATTCTTTGTTCCACAATGAAAAAAATAAATTATTCACTTGTGATGTAGTTGTAATTTGTAAATATTTCTTCGTTTCTCCATTTGTGTCTATCTTTCTGTACACTTCAGTGTTAAATTTAATGAATGCTATGTGATATAATGTCAGAGATGCCCTTTTGTACATGAATTCGTTGTTGGTGGCATTTTATATTTATTTATTATTTTTTACCGTTTATTATCCTCTGTGTGTGTGTGAATCCAAGTGGCTGAATATGTCGGGCTTCGTATAGTTAAACCATTCATTATACGACTTTTTTTCTATATATTTTCATATTAGCTGAATTATCAAAGCTCTGCATAAAAAATACCTAATCTGATGTACTTTTCATGGTATTTGCAAAAAATGTTTTTGTTTTTATGCCTACAGTTATATGCTGTCAAGTTAGTGAATATTAGTCTAACTTGAAATTTCAGCAGTTGTCAGTTTTTAAAACAGTTCTTGTGTTATTTTAAGAAAATCAAGCAAATTAATAGAAGTTCGAGAGTTTTCTGTTTAATGTCATGCTTTTCAAAGATTCATTATGTATACTAGCTTTTGTACGGTTATTTGCTAACTAAATTTTGATGTTTAATATATTACCCATATGTTTGAAATTCATACTTCATTCCTTTGTATTTAAAAAATACACCCCGTCTATATCTATCAGTTATGATCAATGTGGAGCCTACCACAAGTGTGTACTAGTCCAGTTCACCACATCACTTTAGCAGAAAAATATAAAATTAACAAAATGAATAGAGTAGGAGCCAAAATAATATAGTAATAATAGAAATAATAATGAGAAGGACTAAAACTAATAATATGGTTCAAGAATAACAATTAATAGGTGTATATGATGAAATGCAGGAACTCAATAACTAGAGTAAGATAAAGTGTAAACACTTTTGGGCCATTGTGATCGAGTGTCTAAAGATCCAGTTTAATGTTTAAATTACTCCGACAGAATTGAGTCCTATTTTGCCAACTTGGCTTTTAAGCTGTCGGAAAGTATCGATTACTTGTACTAACACAACCATTACGACTTAAACCTGAGTACATGAATCAGCACTTCACAAATGATTGACAATACATTTTTGTCAATCTATTTCGTTTCAATAAAAATTAACTTTTCAACTGTCGAATCAAGAACCAAATTTTTTTTCCAATATGTACATAGGTAAGATTAATTTATGCTTCACTAATTGGTTATTAAGACTACGAGATTTTTATTCTTTAGAAATTAGAGAAATATAAAATATCCGTATGTTTCATTGCCTTATTTTAAAGTAAATAAGGAAAAAGAACCCACAAATAATATGTTTTCAACTTATTTTTCCCTCCTAGAATAACAATAAACAATAAAAAGTCTAAGGTATACGTAACAAACTTCATTTTGATGTGTTTGTACAAACGTTCGACCATGTTGTCAACATTAAATCAAAATGTAATCTGAATGTTATAGGCAAGTAAAATTTCCAATTAGAAGTATTAAAAGAATAAGTATTGTAAGAATAAGATAGCACACCACTTTTCCACTAACTAGAAATATTTATTAGTTAATAAAACTTGTCTGATGAGTCCGAAATGTAGTGGTTGCAAAATCCATACACACAGTTGTAGTTATTATAACGATATTGTATATATTCAGTTTAAAACATTTGTCGTCTTATACAATCTGACTATTGTTTAGATCAATTTTTTTTAAGAACATGTAAAATTCAGTATTTTGTGCCATATGCTTGTTTTTGGTTGAAGACACTACATTTCCTTCATTTTTCAGATTAACTAAGTATTTTATAATATCCATATGATACATTGTGTAAATATATTAGTTCATTTCAATTTTTTATTTTACAGAAAACTACAATTTGAATGCTTATTTTCAACGTCCGGCTTATTATCGACTTACAAATTGTATGCCCCGTTCTGGTAGTGCGAATGCCGGATTTACATATTCCTCTGAAACAGATAATTTATCAAATCATACATCTGAACGTGGAACAGCAGAATTGGATAGATTTAAACAAAATAACAATCGTTGCGAGCATTATTATGCAGTTAATCCTAATAACCAAGTATTTGTATTGTCAGATCAAACAAATGACTATCAAAGTTTCTTGCATCATAGTAACAATAATAATAGTAACAGTGTTTTACAGTCACCTGCTTTACGTTCAATGACTAATTCTTTTAGTGCTAATGATTTAGCTGCTTATCATAACCAGAGTAGAATAGGAATAAGATATACCAAGTCAAGTTTTGATTTAGCTCCAGAACTACCCGTTGAACCGGGATTAGCTTTAATGGATCATTCAAATTTCTATTCAAAAATTTCAGTAAGTTTTAAATATATCATTTTGAATACTTTAAGTAATGTATACTTTTTTAAATAAAGATTTTATTCATTTTCTGTACATTAACTTTTTTATAACTGTTTTGTCAAACAGAGAAGATCATTTAATGCTTGTTTTATTTTATCATTGTATGTATTGCCTAACTTTATTTAAATGATTTCTTTCATTGAAACAAATATTTGCCAGTCATTAATTGAAATGGATAATAATAGTCGTTTGGTTTTACCGAATGGTTGGTCTGAAAGACGATCAAGTCTTGGCCGATCATATTACACATGTGATTCA
>CALYCR020000720.1:0-12703 GCA_944470395.2 Schistosoma turkestanicum
TACAGAATTTTGAACTATAAGGCAGGACAGAGAGAGATTGGGAAGAGAAGTTATCGAGTTTTAGACTGACAAGGACATCGAGTGAACTCAAAGTTTTCCGGTGCCAAAAAAACGTAGCTCTGATCTAGTTAGTGGTGGTGGAAAACGGCCGAAAAAAAGCAAGACAACTGTTACGCCTGCACATAAACACGTCAACTTAATATACTTGAACTATTACAAGTTTACCTAGTCGGAAAACGAGAGCGAGGATCGAGGATCCGGTGACACAACATCCTATTCAAATCCGATTATCCCAATCCCCATATTTAGTGAAAATAAGAAGACTTGATATGAAGTAGAATCTGTATTCTACAAGGATCCAGAAAGTACGAAGTCCGAATGCAGAAGAGAATCAGGATCCCGGATTAGGGATCCGGGACCGGGTCCTGGTCATCAAACGTTTCGCATAATGCGTATTTATACATTTAGGTCGAATACAAAACAGTATCGAAGTTTGTGACATTGACAGTTAAGACGACCAATAGGAAGTGATATTGATAGTCAGGAGAACAACCAATAAGAAACAACATTGGAGAACGACGTGACATTGATATCTACTAGGACGACCATAAAATTGACCAATAGGAATTAACCACTAAGAATTGACCAATAATTCTCTTAGGATATATTGGATGAACATCTAACAACAACATCAATTTCAAAAAACAGAAAAAGAAAAATGAACTTACGTTCGTACAGGTGTTTTCAAAGCATTATTACCATTGTTTGTAATAATTTCATAGGTAATTTCAATATTTGGATAACGATTACAAAATTTCGCTACATCAGCCATTTGATTTTGTGTTAAACCATCCAACAGCTGATTACGTTCATCATCTTCCAATTCAATGAAATCAAATACAGTCTCGACTTTATTCTCTTTACATTTCTGTATACGTTCCATAGTGAAATGTGGCAACTGACGTAAGTAGGAATCTTTATGCCATACAGCTTGTGTACACATTTGTGATAATTCCATAGCAGCTAATGCTGGACCTAACCAACTATTACTGGATAAGACATCAACACAAGCCTAGAAGAATGTCACAGAGAGAAATAAAAAAGGGAAAAAATCATTGGCATCAATTATTTCTCACAATATTAAATCAAGATCAAGTATTGGGGGGGTTGTAGAGATTGTTGAGTTACTACTTCATTGAGTCAGTCAGTCAGATGCAACGTAGAACTTCGTACGTATGTGCGTACATCAGTTCATGTTGCCATAACACATTAGTACACAGAGATGTAATTGTCAATTTAAATCCAATAACTCGACGTGTTAACGAAGAATGCACGTTGCACATAACTGACTGAGCCATGTTGGTAGGTGTAGATTAACTGGTTGGGGTCGACGAGACAACAGTTAACAGATGATTATAGACCTTGAATGACCTGGTTCAGAATCGTTCGCAATGGCGCAGGTGCCTTCGTCTTCTCGCAGATTCTAATCTAAAGTCTTCATAACCTTAATCTTTCTCCACTCAAATCTAATTCAGTGGATTATACTTTTGGAATAATAATATCTTTGGACCGTGATCTTTCCGATTACTGTTTATACTTCTACTACCTCTACCACTATGGGATTTGAATCGACAATTGCATCCTTGTACTACTGTGGTATGGCAACTTGAACTGATGTACGTATGTAGGAAGCTCTACGTTGTAACTGACTGATAATTGGTGACAAAAACAAATAGATCAACTACAGTCTTTAATATTTTATTAATAAAAACGTTTAAATTAATAAATTGTTGACTTTTATTCTAGCAAACTGATCGGGAAAAAATATACCATGATTAAAATGAATAGTTACCGATAATAATAATAATAATAATAATAATAATAATAATAATAATAATAATAATAATAATAATAATAATAATAATACGATTTAGCCTTTTATATTGGTTGCAGCACACGGAGAAACGGAGACAGACATGAGAAAAATGAGCAACAGTTGGAAAGAACTGCAAAGGAAGACCCAGGATAGTGTAAGTTGGAGAATGCTGATCAGTGGCCTGTGCTCCACTGAAGGTAACAGCTGTAAGTAAGTGAGTAAGTAACCGGCCCGACCGTAGCTGCTACTTTGAGGTGGTTGTGGTAGGGCTTGCCTATCGTGATGACCCAACCGAGCTATACTGGCTGGAACATATGTTCCTCAAGGTTCTACCATGTCAGGCAGGTCGATTGGAGAACGATCAGATTAAAAGCAGCTGCTCAAGTTCTGAGGGCGAAGTCGAACTACTGACTGCAGAGGGGTGTGACAGCAGTAATGTCTTTCTCTTCGACAACCAGCATCTGCAGCGATGCTGCCTTCTCACAAAGAAGGAAGGGTTAGAAAAGGTCGACCCTAAAAATGTCACACCTTACCTTATCTCACGGATTTCCGTCTCCAGCGGTAAGGGATGCCCAGTAAGTGCTTTAAAAAAAGCGGAGCTAATACTCAGAAAATATTTCATAAAAAAGCCGTGCGTGACCGGGATCAAGCAGTTGTCCCTCGGGCTCTGCGGTCACGTTCTCAGGTCTCTAGGACCAACTCTAATCTACCTTCCTTTTGACGTTCCTCAAGAAACACCGTTCCACAGTGTGGGCAGCCGGGAAGTGACAACCGCCCTCATACCCGTAACAGCACACGACTGAAGTAACCGATCATAGCAATAGCTTAGTGATATAACAATAATAATCACGTGTTCATTCATTATCTGCGTTTTCAAACATTATGCGAATAACTCAACGAATATGAGTGAAAACATCAACTGTGATATATAAGGTTATGTAATTGACAATATTAAGTACACTTATTGCGATAACTAGTTAGTTTGTCAATTAATAATCCCAAAGAAGATTCTAACAACCATATATAAATTCGATGTGAAAGAAAGAGATGTAAATGATGATAAGAGTGAAAAGAAGATAACAGAAGATTGGATTCAATTCAAAAGTGAACAATGATGATAGGATGATATGAGATTGTAATGAGAATCCTACTCAATATACCTTATCGTACCACCACACGTGTTGTATACGAAATCGACAAGATCAGAAACAAGTGTCCAGTGGTTTAACAGGGTTATTGGATAAGGAAGTTCTACCTAGGAAACCATGACTCTACAATAATGGTATACATGAATTCCAGAGTCTGGAAGGAACAAATGACATGCGCGGTTATTGTTGGTCCCGACTACCATGGGACTGACTGCATCACTTGATACTGCTCGATTGTCTGATTGACTAGATATGCAGGTGACAGGCTCCCTATGGGTAAAAAACCACTTGGCTCAATCTGTGGCTTCCGGAAGGCATCACAGTACAACACACATACACAATGGATTGTGTGGGGCGCACATAAATATTTAAATAACCTTTTGTAAAAATGTTTATTTTTCTAAAAAAATAAATAGTAAACTTACTTGAATTAAACGTATAGTACAACCCAATAAACGATCCGTATCGGTTTGCATTTCATTCGGTAATTGTAAACGAGATAAATGAGCTTGCAGCAACAAATTCGCTTTAACATGTGGACTAGAGAATTTAGCTTTCGGTGCTAATTTCTGTGGTACTTTAGTACTTAACTGACGTAATAAAATATCTTCATGATGTCGTACAGGCAGCAGAACATCAAATTCTGTAGCATTACTTATGACATCGAGTAAACCACGAATTTTCATTTTTGCTGTTAATGATAAACTAAATAATTCTGTAAGAATTAAGAAAAGAAAAACAGGAAGAACAAAGAACAAAGATGAGATGAAAGAAGTGCAGTGTATGACCAAAATATTGTGATATATTACTTACTTACTTACGCCTGTTACCCCCCCGAATGGAGCATAGGCCGCCCACCAGTTTTCTCCAACCAACTCTGTCCTGGGCTTCCAATTTTTGTTCATTCCTCTCATATCTTTCTCTATTTCTCGGCGTAATGTATTCTTTGGCCTTCCTCTTTTCCTTTCGCCTTGAGGGTTCCATGTGAGGGCTTGTCTCGTGACGCAGTTCGGTGCTTTTCGTAGTGTGTGTCCTATCCACTTCCACCGCTTCTTCCTGATTTCCTCCTCCACTGGAATCTGGTTTGTTCTCTCCCACAGTTCGTTGTTGCTGATGGTGTCTGGCCAACGAATACGAAGTATTTTGCGTAGACAACTGTTAATGAACATTTGTATCTTGTGGATGATGGCTTTGTTAGTTCTCCAAGTTTCCGCTCCATACAGTATATCTGTCTTGACATTTGTGTTGAAAATCCTGATTCTGGATTTGGTTGAAAGTTGTTTGGAGTTCCAGATATTTTTCAACTGTAGAATGCAGCCCTCGCTTTGCCAGTCCGCGCCTTTACATCTGCGTCCGATCTACCTTTCTCGTCTGTGATTGTGGCAAGATATGTGACGGTGTTAACGTCCTCCAAGGTATCTCCATCAAGCGTGATTCGGTTGGTGCATGTTGTGTTGCATCGGAGAATTTTGCTTTTTCCTTTATGTATGTAGAGACCTACTGCTGCAGAGGCTGCTGCTACACTGGTCGTCTTCTCTTGCATTTGTTGTTGAGTGTGCGATACAAGAGCCAGGTCATCTGCGAAGTCCAGATCGTCCAGCTGCGTCCTAACTGTCCAGTTGATACCGTGCTTCCCTCCAGATGTTGACGTCTTCATAATCCAGTCGATGACCAGGAGAAAGAGAAAGGGTGAGAGTAAGCAGCCTTGCCTCACACCGGTCTTCACCTCAAAAGAGTCTGTCAGCTGACCTCCGTGTAGGATTTTGCAGTTGAATCCATCATAAGAATTCCGTATGATGTTGACTATTTTCTCAGGCACACCGTAGTGTCGAAGAAGCCTCCACAGTGTTTTCCTATCCACGCTATCGAATGCTTTCTCGTAGTCGATGAAGTTGATGTAGAGTGGTGAGTTCCATTCAATTGATTGTTCCACAATGATCCGTAATGTAGCAATTTGGTCAGTACACGATCGATTCTTACGAAATCCGGCCTGTTGATCGCGAAGTTCGGCGTCTACGAAGTCGTCCATTCTGTTTAACAACACCCTGTTGAAGACTTTTCCGGGTATTGAAAGAAGAGTGATGCCTCTGTAGTTCTCACACTTGCTGAGATCGCGTTTCTTTGGTATTTTGATCAGGTATCCTTCTTTCCAATCTGATGGTACTTGTTCCTCATCCCAAATCTTCTTGAAGAGGATGTGAAATATTTACGCAGTTGCTTCTACATCTGCTTTCATTGCCTCTGCTGGAATGTTGTCTGGTCCTGCTGCTTTGCCGTTCTTGATTTGTCTGATGGCTATACTGATCTCCTCAATCGTAGGTGCGCCAATATTAATTGGGAGGTCCGTGGATGCTGCTTCGATGTTGGGTGTGTTCAGTGGAGCTGGTCGATTCAATAGTTCCTTAAAGTGCTCTACCCACCTATTTCGCTGTTGTTCAGTGTTGCTGATTACTTTCCCTTCCTTGCTTTTCACTGGTCGTTCTGGTTTACGATAGTTCCCGGCGAGCTTCTTTGTAGTTTCGTACAATTGTCTCAAGTTTCCGTGTCTTGCAGCCTTTTCCGCCGTATTGTGATATATTACCTATGGATTATCTAGGTTGTTGGACGAACTGGATTTCGTAGCTGATTATTAAACTGTTGGGGATGTTAGATGCCCGAAATTCGCTTGATAAAAACGCTTTATTTTGGTTTTCACGTTTGCGCGAGCATGGGCTGATCAGTTGACCTTGAGATTTTAATTTCCCACCAGGAAAATCCATGGCTGTGTGATTGGCTGCTGCTGTGTATTTTATTAGTGTGCTATTTTCGTGTGACTGTCCCAAGGACGTTTCTATGATGTATAAATAAACGAGAGTTGTGGTGTGCTTGATTGTATTGTGTGATTGCTGGGTGTTTGTAGAATACACTTTCTACGCTTACCACGACTTTTGTTTTACCGTTTGGATTCAAGGTAGCCTACCTGGACGCTGGTTCATTGTCTCGTTCACGTTTATCGACTAAGGTGAACTCGTAATAGACTCAAGCATACTTAGTGACGAAGCCAATCTGAACACACAACAACCAATATAGGAGAAGATGGCCAGTGTAGCAGCAGTAGGTACTAACATACACAAAGGGAGAAGCAAGATTCTACGATACAACAAAACATGCACCAACCAAATGACACTTTGGAAGATGAAGAAAGCTTTACTTAACAGGGCAGCATCAGTGACATACAAGGTAAGTGTGAAACAGATGTAAAGATACGGATCCGTAAAGGACACAGTATTTCTATAATTGAAGAACATCTGGAACTCAAAACAACTGTCTGTCAGCTAACACCAAAGTCACTCGACCGTAGCTGTTATACCATGACGTGCTGGTCATGCTTGCATATCGTAACAACCCAAACGAGGTATATTGGCTAGAACATATGTTCCTGTAGGTTTTACCATGCTATGCAGGTCGATTGGGGAACAATGAGAAATCCATAAAGTCACTGACAAGTGGACTGAGTCATGTTGGTAGATGTAAACGACCTGGTTGGGGTCTGCGGGACGAAAGTTACTGATGGTTATAGACCTCGAAAGACATGGCTCAAAATCGTTTGCAATGGCGCAGGTGCATTCAGTCTTTGTGTTCTCTTAAATTCTAACCTTCTGAATTCCTCATCATCTCTATCTTTCTTTTTCTAAAGTTACCTCACTGAACTATACTTCTTGAATGATATCTTCGATCCCTAATCTTCTTCATTACTGCTAATACTTCTGCTATCTCTGAGATTATGGTGTTTGAAGTGACAGTGGCGTCTCTATGTTTGTGCGGTATGGGAAACTGAACTGATGTACATACGTACAAAGTCCTAGGTTGTAACTGACTGAACACCAAAGTCAGAATTTTCAATGCAAACATCA
Source organism: Schistosoma turkestanicum (assembly GCA_944470395.2). Taxonomy (NCBI): domain Eukaryota; kingdom Metazoa; phylum Platyhelminthes; class Trematoda; order Strigeidida; family Schistosomatidae; genus Schistosoma; species Schistosoma turkestanicum. The sequence continues at coordinate 6,918 of CALYCR020000720.1, forward strand.
AGACAGTTCTTACTGTATGGGACGGAAACTTGGAGAACAACAGAAGTCATCATCCAGAAGATACAAGCCCCAACTTGGAATCCTCAAGGCCAAAGTAAAAGAGGAAGACCATAGAACACATCACGTCAAGAATCGGGAACAGACATAAAAATAATGCATAGCAATTAAGAAGAACTAGGAAACAAAAGCCCAGGACAGAGTTGACCGGACAATGCTGATCGGTAGCCTATGCTCCATTAGAGTTAACAGGAGTAAATAGGCAAGTTGAAAATAAATAAAAACTGTGAAGCTAGTATATATTTCTTTAATCTATTTATCTATCTATGAAAATTTCAGCATTCCAAATAGATCATCAAGTAGAATTGTATAATTCGTTTGAAGAATCCCATTGTGAAAATTAGAATAACAATCCGCTAGCTAAAGTGAAGTGTGATATTCCTTCATTGCAGATGCTGGGTGTTCGAGGGAAACACCTTACTGCTGCTAAACCACTCTGTATTCAGCAGTACGACTTCGACCTCAGACTTAGAGTTGCTGCTCTCAGTCTTACTGTTCTCCAGCCGATCTGCTGGTCATGGCAGAACCTACACGAATATATATCCCGACCAATAAAGCCCAGTTAGGTCATCAAAATAGGCAAGCCGAACCACCACCACCAGGTCAAGGTAGTAGATACACGGTCGGGAACAAACGATTGTGTAATATAAAAAGTCTTTGTTTTAAATGACATATATATATGTCATATTATCATGTTTGATTAATTGTAGGCAAATTTAAGTGAATCAATTCAACAATAATAATGAAGAGAGAAACCAAGGAATATACTATGCTGAGCATTGGAAGCTGAGATGAAAAGAATGTATAATAATTAGGTAGACGTGAAAAGGAACGCCCAGAACAGAGTGGATTTGGAGAATACCGGTTAGCGGCCTATATTCTTCATACATGTTTGTTTATTTAAAAAAAAAATTATTGTGAGAGTAATTACTACTTGTTTTAATCTTAAAATCTTTGAATTATCATCTTGAAAGTTTTTTTTAGTTGTGTTACGCTTGCACGTAAACACGTCAAATTGATATACTTGAACTATTGCGGGTTTACCTAGTCAGAAAACGAGAGCGAGGATCGAGGATCCGGTGACACGACATGCTACTGAAATCTGATTATCCTAACCCCCATATTGAGTAAAAATAAGGAGACTTGAATGTGAACTAGAACCTGTATTCTACAAGCATCCAGAGAGTACGAGGTCCGAATCCAGAAGAGAATCAGGGTTCCAGATTAGGGACCCGGGACCGAGTCCTGGTCCTGGTCGTGGTCATAAAACGTTACAGATCATGCGCATTTATACATTCAGGTAGAACAGGAAACAGCATCGAAGTCCGTGACATTGACAGTTAAGACGACCCAATAGGAAGCAACATTTGAAGTGACATTGATAGCCAGGTCAACCAATAAGAAACAACATTGGAGCCGGCGACATTGTTCTCTAGGACGACCATAAAATTGACCAGTAGGAATTAACCAATAGGAATTGACCAATAATTCTCTTAGGATATTGGATGAATATCCTAACAAGTTCTATGTGTTCTGTTAAGTTCTTTAATACTGTTGTTATTAGTGATTTGAATTACAATTTCGATTTTTGCAACCTTTCACCTAATTGTGTAGGTTGGAAAACGACTGGTCGGCGTCCTATGCTCTATTGGGGATGACAGGCGTAGTATATATATATATATATATATATATATATATATATATATATGGTATCTACTACCTGGTCTTAAAGGTTGGTTATCTCGATTTTCTATAATCTGATGGCAATTCGTTGAACTGACTATTTTGATCCTATATTAAGAATGGGATAGAAAAAACTGTTCCCTAAATAACAGGAATATTCGTTTATTTTATTTGACTGGCAGTGGTGATTTCATGTCCTTTGTTGATTTAGATAAGTTTAGATACGTACAACTTGTATTTCATAGATTTTGTAATAAAAATAATACCTAAAATCATGTATGTCTACTTGTACTTTGGTAGTTAACACACTGCGTTGGAGGCTATACAACAGAATTACAAATGTATTGGTTTGAAAGTTCACTTTGTACCAGTCATTTAATAGCACTTCAATCTCACAGTGAATGGTAGTAGATTAAACCGAAAACATATGTATCCTCAGAGCTTTATGAATTAAATAGTCTGTTAACTGCTCGAATTTCATTAACGCGCTGTGAAAAAAAGTACCTGACATAGAATACTCTCAATATTCAAGTTTCAGGCGTAGACTTTGAAGTAAAGTACTAAGTATGTAATAATATGGACACCATCAGCAACAATCTATTATGGGAGAGAACAAACCAGATTCCAGTGGAGGAGGAAATCAGGAAGAAGCGGTGGAATCGGATAGGACATACATTGTGGAAAGCACTCAACTGTGTAACAAAACAAACCCTCACATGGAACCCTCAAGATCAAAGGCAGAAAAAGAGGAAGGCTAAGGAACACATTACGCCGAGAAATAGAGAAAGACATGAGAAGAATGAACAAATATTGGACAGAACTGGAAAGGGAAGCCCAGGACAGAGTAGGCTGGAGAATACTGGTCGGCAGCCTATGCCCCACTGGGGGTAACAGGCATAAGTAAGTAAGGTAAGAAGTACAAAGTTTTAAAGGTGTATGAAAAAAATAAGCAAATGCATGGATATTACTGTGACTGAGGGCGAAGTCGTACTGCTGACTGACTGTAGAGGGGTGTGACAGCAGTAAGGTGTTTCCCTCGGACAACCAGCATCTGCAGCGCGATGCTGCCTTCTCACAAGGAAGGAAGGGATAGAAAAGGTCGACCCTAAAAATGTCACACCTCACCCTACCTTACGGATTTCCGTCTCCGAAGGTAAGGGTGCCCACTAAGGGCTTTCAAGAGCGGAGCTAATACTCAAAAATCCTTTCATAAAAAATCTGTGCGCGACCGGCCTCAAGCAGTTGTCTCTTGGGCTCTGCGGTCACGCACCCAGGTCTCTAAGACCAACACTAATCTATTTTCCTTTACAGGTCCCTCAAGAAACAACCTCCCGCGGTGTGGGCAGCCGGGAAGTGATAACCGCCCTCATACCCATAACTGTGACTGATTTAAAAGTCTTCAACATCTAATCACATTTAATGTACAAATATCAATCAGATACTCTGATCAAACAAACAAAAAACAACAGCATAAAATAGAATAAATCAACTTACCAATTGTATTATATTGAATATAATAATATGCTGAAATCATGCCAAGATTTAATGGTGCTAGATCAATACTATCTTCAATTGAAATACATTTCGATGTTTCCAAATCATTTAATGTTGTCTCAACTAATTCACTTAAATGATCACTTAAATGACGATGTGTTACACCCTAATTATAATCAAAATAATAATAATGATAGAAACATTGAAATTTAAGAAAAATTCTGACAACACAATGAAATTAACTGAAGATTGTTGGTTTGTTGTAACGCTTGCTTAAATAATTCCCAGCTAAATCCTATTGCTTAGTATTCTCTGACCACAATACACTACTGGACAAGTTCCAAAGAATCAAAAACACGGTTGAACAGGTTGAACAGATCATATTCCAAATAACTAGGTTAAGTGGATGGCGAAGGCGAAGGCAAAAAAGGATACAACGTTAGTCTATTTACAGCATTTACATGAGAAGCTTCTGGATAGAAATTCATGTATGTGATCGACTGGATTAGATTTAACCAATCAGCACGCAGCTAACAGTACGAGAATCTTCTATCCTGTTCTCCAAGATTCGATCAGGCGCTGATTGGATAGGAAATTAGCCAATCAGCGCTCAGCTGACGCAGTCATGCTTTAATTCCATCTATGTCCCACTAACAGGATTATACATTTTTTAAGCATGGGTTATAATGCATGGTGTCTGAGATCTGAAGATGATACATGCCAAGCCCCTAAACTGACCACTTCAGCGGAAAGGCAAGAGTGGAAGAGGAAGTATATTTGGCTACCGAATTATATACATAAATACACATGTACATATTTACATTCCTTTCCCATTGAAAATAAATTTAGTTCTTGACCAATGATATGCATTTGTCCTTTAGAACACGTCTGATAGTGATCACATGACTTTCGCTTCTGATCACTTCTGATTGGCTCTCTATGTAACACAATAAACTGAAAGTCAGTCGTAAAATAAAACAGATTTATGGAAATCACACTCTGAGGTACTGAAAAATATGGAATTTTAATAATCCAAACACAGTTGAGCAGTACCGATAGTTTCTGGATGATATTGAAAATTTGTAAACTAATCCTTAGAATCTGAATGTAATCAGTTAGTTCGTTGAACAAAATAAGAAATTCGCTTCAAGTTGACTGTATTACAGTAGAATAACATTTCGGGAAAAGAAAAATAGCCCATCTTCATTGAATACTAACTAGTTTTGGGGTGATTCATTCCAAAATTTCTACTGTCAAATCACATTATCTTCTCCTAATATGGATATAATGACAAAAGATGGGATCGACTAAGTGAAGTCAGTCAGTTGCAACGTAGAACTTCGTACGTAAGTACAGCAGTTCATGTTGACATATCACAATTAGCACACAGATATAATTGTCAACTCAAATCCAATAGTAGAAGAGGTAGCAAAACGTATTAGAAGTAATCGGAGAGGTTAGGATTAGAAGATATTATTCAAGAAGTATGATTAAATGAGAAAAGTTTAGAAAGTCAAAACTAGAGGTGTTAGAGAGTCCAGAAGATTAAGATTTGAGAGAACACAAAGAATAAATGCACCGGTGCCATTGCGAACGATCTTGAGCCATGTCATTCAAGGTCTCTAACCATCGGTGACTTTCTTCTCGCGGACCCCAACCAAATAGCCTACATCTACCAACATGAATCAGTCCACTGACCAGTGACTTCATGGATTTGTGCCATGTTTTGGTTTGGCCGTCCCTAACTTTTGTCCAACCTATTCCTACACTACAAAACATAACTCGTCGAGGCAGTCGGTGGTTAGGCATACGCAACACACTTCCCAACCACCTTAACTGATGAAGTTTCACCACTTCATTTATTGATCTGACATTCTTGCCTAGCACCCGATTCCTAATAACAGCGTTGCTCATTCGAGTGTCCCAGGATATACGAGCAATGTTTCGAAGACACCTATGATCGAAAACCAGTAACCGACGAGTATCTTCTACTCTCACTGGCCATGTTTCACAACCATAAAGTAAGACGGAGCGAACCACTGCACAGTACACTCGTCCTTTAGTCAGCAAGCGGATATCTCGCCTACGCCATAAGGTGCATTTTTTCCGCAGGTTTGGCAAAAGCCAATCGCGCCTGCCCCGGTATCCGTGCCCAGATTTCGCTACATGGTACACCCAGCCATCCGCACTGATGAGACTCCCAAGATAGTGAAGCGGTCTCACACGTTGCGACTACTTCACTCCCTATCATCGTAGTTTCAGGTGGCCGATGCAACCCAGTCTTGATGGCAAACATTTTGCATTTCGAGGGGGAAAACCGCATCCCGAACATGCTCGCATTGTTGCTTATGGTAGTCAGAAGACTCTGCATTTTGTCAGCGTCTTCACCGAATAGAACTATGTCATCGGCATATTCTAGATCAGTAAGCGACTTCCTGGTAGAAGGTCAACCTCTGAAAAATCTGACGAGCTTAATGTTAACTCGAAGAGGATGTCTACGACAAAGTTAAACGAGAATGGAGAGAGTGGACATCCCTGACGGACACCACTTG